>ARYC01005227.1:0-15963 GCA_000711775.1 Oxytricha trifallax | reverse complement strand
TTAATATATATAGTTCTGGATCCTACTGCTTAAAATCTTAGTATTAAATATGGGCATCTTATAGGAGGTCAACCTGGTAAGGATACGTGGAGAAAGCTGGCAGAAGCTGTAACAAACTGCAGAGATGGAGCTCCATTTTTATCAATCTAGTTCCATTAAATTAGTACTAAATTTGTTTAAATTTAATTAGTACTGGTACTAATCCCGTTTAATTTTAATTGGTACCAATTTAATAGTACCAAAACTTAATTAGTACCTAGTTTTAAACTAATGAGGTTTTAATGGAAAAGTTCCAAAATGGTTCAAAACCTAATTGGTACCAGTACCGACCTGAATTTATTCTCAGTTGGTACCAAAATTAAAAATATTAAGCATAAAATTAGAAAATTTATAGTTATAAACTAAGTATAAATATGATGTTTAACACCTAAGAATCAACCAGTGCCAGCTCCTATACAAAGTTAGTATAGCCAGTGAGGTATCTACTTATTAATAATAGAAATTTAAATTTGAATTTAAACATGGCGGCTAACTTAAATCGTAAGGCAGTTTCTCTTGGAACAGGTTAATCTTAGCTAAACTTTGGCTAAATTAAGAAGCCAGAGATCATCTATATTGAAAAGGAACCAGAAGAGCTTAAAGCTCTTGAGTTTGTATCAGATGTGTTTGTTCTAGAAATAAATATCAGGAAGCAGAGAGCAGAGATGGGTATTTAAACGCTAATCGAAGATGTTGAGGAGTTAAAAGAACAGTTTATAGTAGAAAAGATTAAAGCAATATAATGTGATGAATTAAAATTTCTTCTCAACTGAGTCTAGCTTGAAGAGACACATCAAAGAGGTACACTCTGGTAGAGCTAAGATCTACTTCAAGCATGATAAAGTCGATGACAGATATTAATGCACAACTTGTATGAAGTCCTATACCCATTAAGCAAAAGTGATAACACATATGCAAAAGCATCACTTAAGCGAGTTCTTGATTCAAGATAAAGAAACTTAAAAGCTTATACCTGCCAAGAGAAAATCAAATACTATTGAGTCATAATGAGATTAACAGGAGAGACTCAAGGGATAGAAGCTGCATGAATTGATGAATCAACCGGTAGGCAACACTATATTAGCATGCTTCTAAGCCAAAGCTCTGAACATACCTGCATTAAATGCAATTGATATTAGCAGTTGTATTTATAACTATTTGCAAATAAGCGTTCCTGCAAAACCAAAACTTCTTGTAATTGATGATTATGCATACAAGGTGTATCCTTACAGCTATCTACTTAAGAATGAGCAGTACCAAAATGAGTTTGCTAACGAATACATGATTCTTAGAGAGGCTCAGAGAAGAGATTGCAAGAACTTGCTTAAGCTAAATGGTGTCATTTTAAGCTACGGCTATATCGCATTAAGGCTTAAGAAATATGAAATGACTCTGAGAGATTATCTGAATCATAACAGATACCCAGATGATTTGAATGAAATACTATCAGATATGATATAAGGTGTCAAGGAGTTGCATGAACTTGGATATGTTCATAGAGATTTGAAGCCAGAAAATGTTATGATAAACCTATGCCCTTTAGAAGTAGTTGTTATAGATTTCAAAAGAGCATTAAGATAAGAGATAGTAACCTTAGCAAAGGTTCTTGGGACACCAGGATACTTCCCAATCAGAGAGAAATGGACTAATGGCTCTGTTTAGTGGGATGTATGGGCAATCGGAGCTATTATATTAGAGAGTGATATGGAAAGTATGGCTTACTTTGGTACAAAATTTGAAAAATAATCAATCTGTTTAGCTTAAAAGCATATTAAGTAAGAAAATGTATGCAAGGAAATAAAAAGGATAGTTGAGATGATAATAATCAGTGCTCCCTCTTATCCAAGGTAAACATTGGATGACATACTTGTGCCACTTAAGAGAGCAAGATTCCAGAGATATAACAAAGACAAGCAAATAAAATTCGTTTGAATTAAGTACATAATACTCATTAAATATTCATTAAATTCACATAAAACCTGCGTTTTCTCTACTAACCCCAATAAGACCCCAATTATACCCTACAAATCAAAGCACTTATAAACCTCACTAAGGGGTTTTGGGGTTTTGAATGCTCAAGATGCAATCTAAGGCAAAGCGTCAGCTTACAAAGAAAAGAAATACTTTTGAAATACAATAAAATAATATTAGATTCCTTAGATGGAGAATCCTGAGTTTCAAAATAATGAATCAATGGAAGATATTTCTCAACAGAATTAATAGTAGATTAAGTTTAACATTTAAATTAAATTAATTAATTTTAAAATAATTTAATTTTAATATTATTCATGTATAAAGTAGTCTTCAATATAGTTTTTCATTTTCATCATCTTTCTTCTGATAATTCTTTAAATATTATTAAGATCTACTTTCTCGATACAGTTGTTTATAATTTGTAGATGTTTAGTGTTTGAGAATTAGAAATTTAACTTTTACAATTCTTTTCTATATGCTCGCTTAATTATTGCAAAAACTTCTTCAATAACATGAAACTAAGATGAGTAGGGAGCATTAAAAATTACTGATTATTTGAATAATTTCAAAATATCTTAGACTTCTTTATATTTATGCAATCTTAAATTTTCCATAAATACTGTATGTTTTATTTTTTTTGTAATGATGAAGATCCTTCAAGCTTAGAATGAAGTCTTATTTATTTATTGATTTGAATTGAGTATAATATTATTCGATTCCTTATTCTTCTCTTCCACAAACCACTGCTGCTATAGTTATTTATATATTAATCCCATATTATTCAAGGTATACATTCAAAACCCCAAAACCCCTTAGTGAGGTTTATAAGTGCTTTGATTTGTAGGGTATAGTTGGGGTCTTATTGGGGTTAATAGAGAAACGCAGGTTTTTTATGAATTTAATGAATATTTAATGAGTATTACTGTACTTAATTCAAACAAATTTTATCTGCTTATCTTTGTGATACCTCTTGAATTTAGCAGTCTGTGTTGTTCTAGTATATCATCTAATGATTATCTTGGATATGCTGGAGCTTTTACGATGACTATCTCAACTATCTTCTTAATTTCATTGCATATTTCATCTTGCTTAATATGTTTAGCAGCCAAACTTATTGATTATTTCTCATTTTTTGTTCCAGAGTATGACATACTTTCCATATCGCACTCTAAGATAATTGCAGCTACTGCCTAAACATCCCATTATACAGAGCTATTTTTCCATTTCTCTCTTATAGGGAAGTATCCTGGAGTGCCTAAAACCTTAGCTAAAGTCACTATCTCTTGTCTTTTTGCTCTGTTGAAATCTATGACTACTACTTCTAAAGGGCATAGATTTAGCATTACATTTTCTGGCTTCAAATCTCTATGAACATACCTAGATCATGGAGCTCTTTCACACCCTTAGTCATATCTGTGAGTATCTCATTCAAATCATCAGGATATCTATTATGGTAGAGATACTCTCTTAGAGTCATTTCAAACTTCTTGTGTCTCAATGCAATAAAACCATGACCAAGTATAACTCCGTCGACTTAGCTAAGTTCTTGCATTATCTTTTCTAAGCCTCTCTCAGTACTATGTATTTATTTGCAAACTCATTTTAATATTGCTCGTTCTTAATGAGATACTTGAATGGATATATCTTGTATGCGAATTCATCAACAACTATAAGTTTTACCTTGTTAGGTACGTCAATATTCAAATAGTTTTCAATACAGCTGCTTATGTCGACTGCATTTAATGCAGGTATATACATTGCTCTCTCTTATAAGCATGCAATACACATACCATTTGCTGGTTGGTTCATTGACTCAAACCGCTTCTATTTCTTAAGTCTCTCCTACTACTCTATTTGTGAATCATGAGAGTTATTTTTTCTTTTAGCAGGTACAAGCTTTTAAGTTTCCTCATCTTTAATCAGGAATTCGCTTCGATGATGCTTTTGCATATGTCTCTTTACTTTAGCTGAGTGCGTATAAGACTTCATGCAGGTAGTGCATTAGTATCTACCATCTACTTTATCATGCTTGAAGTATCTTAGCTCTACCAGAGTGTACCTCTTTGATGTGTCTCTTCAAGCTAGACTCAGTTGAGAATAAATTTTAGCATCTTCACATTAAAATGTTTTAATTTTTTCTATTGGTTGCTGTTCCTTATCTTCCTCAACCAATTCAACTTATGTTTAAACTCCTATCTCTGCACTCTACTTCTTGTTTTAAACTTAAATTTTAAAGACCTCAGCTTTAAACTCTAGAGCTCTTATCTCTACCTCCTTTTCAATATAAATTACTTCTGGTTTCTTGGAGGAGCTAAAGTTGAGCAATGATTAACCTGTTCCAAGAGAAACTGGCTTACGATTTAAGTTAGCCGCCATGTTTAAATTCAATTTAAATTTCTATTATTAATAAGTAAAAACCTCACTGGCTATACTAACTTTGTATATGAGCTGCACTGCAACAACAATGGTTGATACTTAGGTGTTAGACATCATATTTATACTTAGTTTATAACTATAAATTTTCTAATTTTATGCTTAATATTTTTAATTTTGGTACCAACTGAGAATAAATTCAGGTTGGTACTGGTACCAATTAGGTTTTGAACTATTTGGAACTTTTCCATTAAAACCTCATTAGTTAAAAACTAGGTACTAATTATTTTGGTACTATTAAATTGTACCAATTAAATTTAATCGAATTTAGTACCGGTACTAATCAAATTTAAACAAATTTAGTACTAATTTAATGGAACTAAATTGATAAAAATGGAGCTCCATCTCTGAAGTTTGTTACAGCTTCTGCCAGCTTTCTCCACGTATCCTTACCAGGTTGACCTCCTATAAGATGCCCATATTTAATACTAAGATTTTTAACAGTAGGATCCAGAACTCTATATATTAAAATTTGAAATTCAATAACAAGAGAAGGAACAAGGATGGAATCTATAAGTACTGCAATGAAGAGGGTTGAAGCTTAAGAAATGATCTCAAGATTTAGAAGCAAGGAAGATCTCTATCGATACCTCACTTAGCATGGTAAGCATGTGACATATACTTAATCATATACTATAGTGGGTTTATTCCTTCCAACGATGGAAGGTACCAAAATTTCATTCTTAAAAGCTATACTCTGCGATGAGAAGAAAGCCTTCAAAAACAGTGAAATAAAGTTGATAGATATACCAAACTACCCAGACATTTCAGTCACTAATCTCTACGAGGATGCGATGAAAGATGAAGAGTTGGTAGTTTATCCTCCTACCAAGAAACAACTCTCTAACAAGCTTCCAGAAAGGAGCTTCTTCTTTGGAGTTCTTGGCACTTTAAGAGAGAGTTATCTCAGAGAGATCATTGAAGAAGCTCACAAAAAACGCTACTCTATTTCTCCTGAAGATTAAAAGAAGCAAGGCATACTAATAAGCGAGACCTGGCTCGCTGAGCTTAAGAAGCACCCATTCCTCTCTAGTAAGCTTTGATTCATAACTTTGTAGGGAAACCTGGAACTGGTATATTCCTAATGAAAGAGCATGCGAAGGTTCACAGAGAGAGAAAGTCATAGACTATTTATGAAGTGAGCAAGAGACTTTATAAAGATGTCTAAAAGCCAGAAGAAATGAACATAGATGCAGGAGCTGGCACGAAGAGAAGAAATATGGGTCCAAGCAAGCCATAAGAAGAGGAGAAGAAAGAGAAGCCAAACCCCTTTATGGGCCAATTTAATATGTGAATATATTCATTCGTTTAAATCTAAAACTTATTTATAAACATTCATTCTTCCTTCTCTCGCACAAACTGTTGTCTTATCTACGCTTACTCTCTTACAGCTGCTTTGAATCAAGTCTACTGTATCGATAGGCAAGTCATGCATAAGATGATAGAGCAGCAGCTTCTTGTAGTGAGTCTTGATTTAACTCCAGTAGAATTCTATTCCATTAAATTAAGGGCTATAAGGAACGTTGTATACAGGAGTTATGTTTAACTCTTCATAAGCTTTCTTAGACTCCTTAGTCTTATGAACTGATAGGTTATCAACTAACAGGATGATCTCTTGGTTGCTATACTTCTCTCTGAGCTATGTAGGAACTCTATATACTACTCTCGCTTAATAGAGCGAGGGTGAATCACATAACTCTCTAAGCCTGAATCTTCACTTATACCAGCTAAAATTGCATGGGTGACTACCTTCACTTTTTAGTCATAAACTTCTATATTATCATACTTCTTATACCATGACTTATTAATAAAAGTGTTGAAAGTAAACACAGCTTCATCTGCATGTATGAACTTGATGTTATTATCAATAGCTCTCTGCATTTAATCATATATATAGTTTAAATTATTACTATAAAATGGCACTGTAAAATCAATCACTCTCTTCACTCTGTTGACAGTCTTGAAAGTAATACCATTTCTTCTATAAATGTTGGCTATAGTCTAAGGAGAGATGCGCATATCAGGAAACTTGCGATGAAACATTACAGCTCGCTAGTCTAGAGGAAAGTGTGCCCAATACTTTAAAGTCTTAGAGTCACAGAGGTAGTCAATATGGTGCTGTGAGAACTTTTATTTTCTAGCAGGATGCTTTCAAGTACCAGAATTAAAATGCTAAACAGCTAACATGCAGTGATACCTAACAGTAGAGGCACTCTTGTGTAAGAGCTTTGCAATAGCTGCATAATTCAATACTGGTTTGACTTAATCTATATTAATACTCGTACCATACCTAAGCTGAAGCAGTAAATCTAAATATTTCTCATCATAAATCGACCCTAAATTTCGCTAATTTCTATTTCTCATTTTGTAAATTGGCCTAATTTCTCTACTAACCCCAATAAGACCCTAACTATACCCTACAAATCAAAGCACTTATAAACCTCACTAAGGGGTTTTGGGGTTTTGATTATCGTATTACTAAGACCATGCCTTGAACTTCTAGGAGTGTGGATTGAATATTACTTCATTGAAATAAATTATTTTTTATTTACTCTCGTATAATTTGAGGACATGCTAAAAATATGATAATCGTTATTCTTGAATCTAGTTTTACTAACTGTTTGATAGGCGATATGTTTTCTTTACTTATTTATATTATATTCCCAATTTCTTTTAGATTCTACTTATTGTTTTTGCGCTAAAAATTATTCCAGGAAACTTCTCTTGAAATAATATTATTCACTGCTAAAGTGAAAGATGCTGAAGTTTCAAGAGCTATTATTAAGTCAAAAAATTAACTTAAAGCTTGTATAACTACTCTAATTTTGTCAATGGTAAATCTTTTACATCAGTTGCTTGATCAAATAATTGAATGCAGACTTTTCTAATTTAGGATTTATATAATATTATTATTTTTCTAAATTCTATCGTAAGGCATATATACTGGTGAGGTGCTTGTTGGTTGAATCGTTTTAAATCTCATTAATAAAATTGCTTTTATTATATTTGTTGGCACAAATGTTTTTGGTCTCATTAGTTTAGGGCTTAAATGATTTTGGTAAATTTATTAATAATGACTTTAATCAACTTGACTTTTATGAAATAAACTTTAATGACTAGGTACCAGATTAGATTTAAATATATAACATTTCAAACAAAATTTTAATTTGAAATTATAAAAGTTATTAAATCTGGATACTTATATATCTCCTTATTTCTAAATTTCTAATATATTTTAATTTTGACTGAATGATGACGATATTTATTATCATGATGCTGATGCAGATACAGTTGTATATTATTAAAGTAAAAGTAGATATTATAATGTATTCAATTACAAAGATGTTGAAAATCAATTTTATTTTAAAAAAACTGATAGCAAGACTGATGCGCTACTTTTTCACAGCGGAAATTTAATATTTACCATCATATAAGAAGATAAAAAGTAATATGCTAAGAATTAGACATGCAGTGCTTTGAAGTATGATTAGGCTTTAAGGGTAGTCTCTCCGAATGGGTAGTCAAAGAATACTTTATAGAATATTAATCAACATTTTAAAACTTACTAAATTAAAAAAATAATTCATTTTTATTTGGCATAATCATATGCTTCGCTTCATTATACATTATAATAAAAGGAGAAAGAATAAGATAAAATAATCAGAAAAAATATTAATTTTTTATGACTTTTTATCTCTATTAATTTATTTTAATTTTTCATTTTTATATTGTAAAACTTTTAGAGAGTAAGAAAATTTAATAATTGATCTAAATTAGCATATTAATGAGTATGATGGAAGTCTTAAATAAATGAATGAAAGTAAAAATATAAAGATATGTGAGTACAGTGAAATATAAAAATCACAGATTGATTATTATGGATGGATCAATAACATTAGTACGATTTAGCAAACGTCTACGGTATCACAAATCCGCAGAGTTCCGGAGAGGTCTGCAGTACTAATCGAGCCTCTTTTGCCTCAGATGCGATTCTTAAACACAGAGGCCATTAGGCTTATAATGCCCCATTCTTAATTAGTTCTTAATTAATATAATCAAATTAAAGGATAAATTATTTTGTGCAATTTGTTAAATTAATAATTTATCACTAATCAGAATTTTCTAAAGTAAAATTAAATAAAGTTTAATATATTTAATTTTTCATTAAAAATTAAATTCATATTCTTTAATTTGATTATATTAATTAAGAACTAATTAAGAATGGGGCATTATAAGCCTAATGGCCTCTGTGTTTAAGAATCGCATCTGAGGCAAAAGAGGCTCGATTAGTACTGCAGACCTCTCCGGAACTCTGCGGATTTGTGATACCGTAGACGTTTGCTAAATCGTACTAATGTTATTGATCCATCCATAATAATCAATCTGTGATTTTTATATTTCACTGTACTCACATATCTTTATATTTTTACTTTCATTCATTTATTTAAGACTTCCATCATACTCATTAATATGCTAATTTAGATCAATTATTAAATTTTCTTACTCTCTAAAAGTTTTACAATATAAAAATGAAAAATTAAAATAAATTAATAGAGATAAAAAGTCATAAAAAATTAATATTTTTTCTGATTATTTTATCTTATTCTTTCTCCTTTTATTATAATGTATAATGAAGCGAAGCATGTTGTTCTCAGATATTATAGTGAAGGGTCTACATGACTAATTAAATATATTATTTTTATATTTAGTTAGTTTTGAAAACGTAAAAAGTATGAAAAGTATTCTTGACAGGAGCGCACTACCCTGCTTTAAATAAATCATATGATTTGATAGAGGCGAATGAAATTATTGATTTCAAACAAACAAGTTATTATAAACTTCGATAGATTAATTCTTTGATTAATTATTATGGCAATACTCGCGAAATTGCATTTAAATAACAATGGCTTGAAGGTAGTATTACCTCCCAAATTAAATCCAATCTAATTAAATCTTAAGGAAACCTTTAAGAAATCTTCAGCTTTAAGATAAACAAAGAATTTTACTGGAAAATATTCTTTAAGGATTCCGACATTATAATAAAAAAAGTGAAATTAAAGTATAATGTTCAATCTGATCTTACTAAGTGTACTCATGAATCCTAGATTAGTATTAGCAAAGAGATATTAGATATTACTCCAGTTAAAGCTATTCTCTCTGAAACTAATCAGTTTATTCTTGCAAATGATAATAATCTAATTGGTGTAATTTTTGACTTAAAAAACTAGACATTGATAAAAAGTGATAATCTGGCATGTATATTGTAAACTTTAACAATGACAGAGCATCAGATAGTACTTGTCTAGGCTGAAAATAATCAAATTATGATCAATAAGTATAAGATTTAAAACAACACTCTAATAAAGAAAAGTTCCTTTGATCTAACTTAGCATATCAAGCAATTTGATATTAATAACATAATCATTCCTATAATATCTGATTTAAATGAATAACGAAAGAAAGAAATTATTGAAGATGAATTCAATAAATTCTATTATTTAAATAAATTGAAAAACATTATAGTATTCAGACTTACATTCTAATCTGTAGAAGATTGCTATGATTATATTGTATTTAACTTAGATCACTTTCAATTTATCGGTTCTTTCACTGTCAATAAGCCGCTAAAGTAGTTTAACTACAGATTCTATTGTGCTTATAAAGAAGATATTTATAAAACCAATATTATTAACTAGTTGATTGATAATTTTGATTTATTAAATCCTTTGAAGCTACATGTTAAAATAGATTTAGATTTGAATAAGTAATAATATTGTTGGAATACATTTGATTAGGGAAAAATAATTATAATTAATAAATAAAATCATTAAATTCGTGACAGTCAACTTTATCAAAACCCTGATAATATGGTACTTTCTCGATAGACAATTTAAAATTAACTTGACTTTACTATTGACTTTACTTCTTTATCGCATCTCAGGAGTGAGATAAATTAATTTTAATTTTGGGTAATTTGTTTAGTTAATTTAATGAAAAAATTAAAGTCCTGTTAACTCGCTTCATGAGTGCGATAGAGGAGTACCCCCAATAGTAAAGTCCAGATAATTTTGAATTCTCTATCGAAAAAGTACCATATTATCAGGGTTTCAATAAAGTTAACTGCCACGAATTTAATGATTTAATTTATTAATTATACTTATTTTTCCCAAATTAAATGTATTCCTACAATACTATTTAAATAGCCAAGTGGAGTATTTCACACATTATGAATTTAAATCCATGGATTAGACTGTATTTAAATGTCTAAACTTACAAAATAATCTAGGCGATTATTAGTTAATTAGAGATATTCAGAATATGAGTGAAATTGATATTTTTAATTACAATTAGGGACTTCAAAGCTCATTCATTTTTTCTTGCATAGACAGAAGTGAGCTTGTAATTGAAGAATTCTACAAAAGGCTTTTGCAAATTAATCCACCTATTAGTCCACAGATATGCCCTCCTCATTTGGACAAAAAAACTATCTTAGATCACTGTGTTTTAAAAGATTAATACAGAAAGATTGATATAATTCTTAGCATGATCATAAAATTTAATGGTAAAAGTCCTTAGTCAGATAAACATTTTTAATCAAATTATTTTAGCAATCTTAAAATAATAAAGGAATACAATCAATAAATATAACTCATTAAATAGGCCTCAAATAGACTTTAAATAACGTCAAAAAAACAATTCATAGTACTTTTTTATAAATAACTAATAAAAATGATAGATATTTTTATATTTCTAAAATTTTTGCTATTGCTTAAAAGTAATTTAATAAATAATTTGACTAAATATTATGTTAATTCCAAAGTGTGATTTACTATTTTAATATGATATAGTATTTTTGATTTCTTTAAATGTCTATTTAAGGTCTATTTAATGATTTATTATTAGTGATTTTATAGTTTTGTGATTTTTAGATTGATTAAATATCTTTTATCAGCCCCTTCCTGGAGACAATTTCCATTAAATTTAACAATAATTTGCTCTTCAATAATTGTATTGATCGTCACATTTGCTATATGCTGGAAAAAAAGATTAATCTTAAAGAATATTTTGAGTCTTAGTTAGCTTACCCTTAAATTACAAGTCTTGCTTATCCCAAATATTCTAAAGACTGCTCTGTCATTTTCTAATCTGACATTGATAAGAAATCATTAACATATCCATCACTTTGGAATGACTATTAAAAATATATTGGAAAGAGTGTAGATGAGAAGAATGGCTAACCTCAAGTTGAAATTTAATATAATTTGATCAATATTCCATCTACAATAAATGACAAGAATTTCATCAAAAATCTCATAGACTCCCAAATCTTGAATACTTTGAAACTGAATTTATTTAAACAATTCTCAATTTCAAATGGGAGAGATATGCAAAAAAATTCTTCATTACCTAATTCTATCTTTACTTGATATTTTTGTTAAGCTATGTACTTGATCTCTATTTCTTCACAATAAATGCAGATGCAGAATAAGATTAAAGAACTATTATACAACAACTTGTGCTTAAGCTAACATGTGTTGGCTATTTGCTACTATAATAATCTATTAAAGCCATGATAATTGGCATTTTATTTTATTATATAATTGAAACTAATTTAAATTAAATCCTCTATAAGTCTATGACTAAGATATTTTTTTTCTATTTATAAAGTCAAGTAATTTGGTGTCGGTAAATTTCAATATTTGCCGACTCAAACAGGAGATTTGATAATATTCAATATATGATATCATATATAAAATTATAAGTTTAAGCTAAGTATAGGATTCAAATTACCTCAAAAAATTTAGAATTCCTTAAGGATCGATATAAGCCTATAAATAATTAAAAAAATAATGGCTTAATAAAATTAAGAAAAACCTTCCTTAAAATAAACATTATAAAATAAATTAAGGGTGCTATTACAATTATACAAGGATCAGTATAAATCTAAAAAGGATTTTACGAATTTTCTATTGGTTTTTGAATCATGAAATTATATTTAATTTATGTACTAATTCATTAATTAAATTTATTGATTCATAAAATCCAGAAATCTTCGGCAAATAATATAATTTGCCGATATATAAACTTAATAACTGCATTAATTATATTTAGAGTAAAGCAACTTTACAGTATTAGTTGATTAATTTAAATATTTATTATATATGATACTTAGATTTATATATTATTAAAAAATGGTTAATATCATAGTTTTTATTGAATATTACGAATTGCTGATGATATCAAAAATAGGCTTTGTGAATTACTTTAATGATCTTTGGAATGTAGTTGATCAAGGGGTTGCACTTCTCTATTTTGTTATCGTGATTATCGATACTTAAGAAATTGCTTATAATGGAATTGTAATTATGCATAGTTGTATGTTGATATTGATATTCATTAAGCTTTGTGAAGTTTTAAGGGTGTTCTAAGGATTTAGTTACTAGGTGAGCATGTTAAAAGCAGTGTTCATAGATCTTAGATTTTTCATTATGCTCTATGCTTTTGTGGTTATGGTTTACGGATTAATCTTTACATTACTTAAAATTAAGACAAGTGATGAGAACATCGAGTATGATGGAATTAGCTACTTTGGATATTTCATAATGGCTTTTAGAGCATCTACTGGTGATTTTTAGATAGACAATTTATACTAACTAGATGAAACTCACATTATTTTTGCTTGGATTGTTTGGATTTCAGCTGTTCTCTTTTTAAACATTGTCCTTCTTAATTTCATCATCGCAGTCATTTCAGAGTCATACGAAAAGGTAATGCAAAAGATGGTTGCTGAATCTTTTAGAATAAAAGCCGAGCTAATTATTGAAAGAGAGTCTTACTTCAGTGATGCTGACTTTTAAAATTAAAATTACTTCCCAGACTATGTAATATTTAGAAGACCTGTTGAAGATTAAGTTGATGGCCATGAAGAATGGCAAGGATTTGTGAAGGATATAAAAAAGACAATTTACAAAACTCATTTAAAAAGCATACAATCAGAAAAAGAGATTTTGAATCATATAAAAACTGTTGAATCAACTGTTAAAGATTTGCAAATTTCTAAAGCTAAAATAGAATTAAGAATTGGGAAAATCATATATATAAATCAAAATAATTTTAATTAATTATTACTGCCTCTCTTTAGACATGCTTATAGATAAATTTTTTTCTGGCAGCTAACCTTTATGCTTAAAAAAGTACACCGTATTTGCCTTCAAGTTTACGGAGATAGTCCAATTATTATTTGTGACCCTAATCATTTGAACGTATTTCAGTCTACGAATTTGATCATATGACTGATTTAACAGTGATTTTCAGTCATATTTCACTGATTTACAAAGATCTTTATATAATATTATTAAAAGAAAAGCATCAAAATATTTAGATGTCTGAAATTTTAAAATAAACAATAACTACTTATTACATAAATCACAGTGAACTTTATTTAATAATTCCTAAAAAAACTGAAATGTTTTGGGTTCTGGAATAATAACCCTATTCTTTGTTAATGAATTCTATTAGTCTTCAATATGATTTTTTTAATAATCATTATTCTTAGTTTACTAGCTAAGTTTTCTATTAAATCTTATTTTAAAATTCTTGTAAACTTCTTTGTGTTATAACTGTAAGATGTTCATTTTATAGTAAACACATTAGAATTTCATTAAAACTAAGAGAAACTAAAATAATAACTATCAGGAAATCTCATAGAAAAGCCTTACAAGATCAGACGAAGTCTCCAATATTAAAAGTTATAAACTTAAAAAATTTTAAGAAATAAAAAGTATTAGTAAGAATATTTAAGAGATTGAAAAGGATCAACGTTAAGCAATAATTAGCTTTCATAATGAAGTTAGGAATAGTGATGCTTAATACTTAGTGAAATCGTATTTAGTATTTCTTGAACAATTTTGTAGTTTATTGGACTTGAAATGATAGCATATAAAATAAAACTCAATTTTTAACTATAATTTTACTGTAATTTCTAATTATAAATCAAAAGATTACTCTAGGGTTTTAATTATTTTGATATATAAATAAATGTATAATTAATTAGTTATTTTACCAATTTGACCGATTTGACTGATTAACCAGGAGTCTTTGTGGTCATGTATTTAGATGTGAGTGAAAATTATTTAATATTTTAAGTATTTAATTTAATGGTAGAATAAGCATATTAAGATCTCTTTCTCCCTCAAAAAAGTGGCATTGGAGTATATAGAGTGCGTATTGTAATTATCACTAATACTTTGCAGTTTAAAACATAAAAGAATTGACAGAAAAGCATTTGAGACCCGATGTAACTAGTTGATAAAACCCCAAGAGTAATTTTTTAGAGAATCGTGAGTATGATAATTTAATGAATTAGACTTTAAT
Organism: Oxytricha trifallax; assembly: GCA_000711775.1. Classification (NCBI taxonomy): domain Eukaryota; phylum Ciliophora; class Spirotrichea; order Sporadotrichida; family Oxytrichidae; genus Oxytricha; species Oxytricha trifallax. Next base: position 1,143 of record ARYC01005227.1, on the reverse strand, counting down.
AAATTTAATAACTGAAAAAGTGAAACCCCATTAGGGGAATTGCAAAAGTGAGTGGAAAGTGAAATTAAAAAGTGATTTATAAAACCCTTAATTAAACTATTAAACTATTAAATATTTAAAATTACAAAACATGGCAGACTTTGTTGCTGTCGACTCTTTCAGCGAATATTGAGCTAGTGGGGTGAACTTAAGGTCATTTTGTAGCCCTTCGAAATCTTGGAGGAATTTGGGTGCTCGGGGCACACAGCACACGCCTGGCAAAGTTGCGCGCTGCGATGATAGGAAGCATTATCCATTAGCAGGATGGAGTGGGCCCTCCAGTCTTTTTCTTGCACATCCAAATGCTAAATGAGATCCATCATGAAGACCAAGAAGGCGTGGGAGATAGTGTAACCCACACTCACATTGAAGATGAAGCTACCCCGATTGGAGGCTGCCGCGGTTATACAGAGGCGGCTGATGCGTTTCTGCGAAGACTAAACATTTTAGCTGCCCTTGGCGATCCAGGAATAGCTGCAATTATCGGTGTTCTGGATGATAGTCTCGTCGATGTTGTATATCGTGAAGCCCGAGCACGAGGCTTGAATGAAGTAAGCAGCGGCGATCTGGCGCTGGAGCCGCGACTTCAAGTTATTGTGTGTGAGGAGAGCGTAATCTTTGGTAGCATATCGTGCACTCGCTGCTCAGGAGTGCTTGATGCGATATGGGAAAGCCCACCCCAGCGCTCTGCCAACTCTCAAACCTCTCTTATAACCCTTTGCTCTCCCCAATGTGCGCAATGATTTAGTCAGCCTCTTCAGCTGTGAGCAGCGTATTCTTTCGACCACGCTTTGCAGGTAACAGCTTACTATCGGAGTGAGCGGCATTCTGGAGTAGCCTCTACGAGAGTGGCTATAGAGGGCAAGCTGAGGCCTTGGCAGGAATAGAATTTGGCCAGTACAAATTTTGCGACCAAATTCCTTGCGGAGGTCAAGAGCCTTCAAATGACGAATCAAACTCCTGCCATGAAGAGGCTACTAAGATAGGGTGATATGAGGAGCAGCTAATTACTCCGACCAGATCTCACTAGTGACTCTTTCCTAAAGGGGTTCTTGTTGAAATGTAGCCTCCTTAGGAGGAGCGCTAGTCATAGCGAGGGCAGTG
>ARYC01005226.1:0-20659 GCA_000711775.1 Oxytricha trifallax | reverse complement strand
AATTTCCTTGTTTTGTATAGCTTGAATCAATTCAAATTGGACTCCATCTAAGGATTTACTGTCGACCATATCTTAGAAAATTACAGGGTCCAGCTAAACAAGTGTTAACTACTTTGTCGGAGTTGTATTTAGTAAGGGGTTCTAGAGCTTATTTAAGAAAATCGCATAGACAATCTTCACAAAGAGTTGAAAGTACGGCTTCTCAACTAGGGTTTGTTTTTTATAAGGCTATCAAGATAACAGATGAACAACTTGATCCCTTCAGTGTCATGAGAACATAAGAACTCAAATACTGTACCTGAAAAAGTACAAAGGGGCGCTTTATGACTCTAGTATTAGAGAGTGTAGAGCTATGCAATTTCAAGAGCAGAGTCTCCTTCCTTGTAAGCATAGATAATCTTATCAATATCTGTCGGTATGAGTTTGAATTTTACATTTCCAATGAGAGAGTGATGTGTCATTGTTTCTTTTTAATAGAATTATAAACAATGTATCCAAATATCCTTAATAATTTTAATTAAATAATTTTGATTAAGCTTAGCCTATAAAGATAAAAGCTAATAATAAATGAGGGACTAAAGAACTAATACCCCTAGGCAGCAAATTAATAGCACACTTAAGAAGAGTCTAAGGATGCGTCTTATTCAGGAGTTTCTTGCTCACAGAATTCAATATTGAGCGACGAGTTTCTCATCACTAATACCCTGACTGAAATCAAGCCAAGCAAAGTTAAGGCTTAAGAGAAATCTATTGTTAAATGGACTCCTGTCGTGCTTGGTAAATTTTTCCCAAACGTTATTTAGTCAACAAAGTTTCACATACAATTCTGGATAACTGCTAAACAGTGGTGAAGTCCCTGTACAAATCTAGAAGCTTGCAGGTGGAGCAATTATAAAACTTCCTTAAGAAAAAATTCAAGAATATTTAGCCAGTAATGTTGATGTTTGTTACATATAAAATGATGATGAGCTTTGCAAATTCCTTGAAGCTTACCTTCAAAGTTTTTGACTTGCCAGAATCAGGAATAAACCAGTTATGAATAATTAAGGAAGCGACACAAGCTATAATATTACAGGAGGATGTAAAGTTGATGAGTAACGAGGAGCTCTTAGAGGCAGTCAAAAATTAATAGATGCACTCAACGAGACAATGAAATAAAAAGGCAAATCCTAGAAGTTAATTAGCAATCCTTTTTTGAAGAAAAGAGAAGCTAAGCTCGCATGTAAGAAATTAGAGGTTATTAATCTATACTATAATGAGCAATTAAAGCCTCGTCAAGTGGCTAAGAAATTGAGGATGGATGTGGATGTTGTATATAAGACTATCGAAAAGTTTAAGTACGAGGTCAAGCATAAGATTCTTGATCCTGAACCACAAAAGAAAGTGGGTAGAAAAGGGGTTTGTGGGAACTAGCTCTTGCTTGATTCTATCCAGGCCTACCTTGAACAGATCGGAATTTACGAAGTTACAGGATAGAAGCTTCATAATTATTTATTAAACCTGGCTCAAACAAGCCAGAGTGTAAGCTACTTAAGGTGCCTTGCGTTACCACTCTTCAAAAGATTCTGTGAGATAAGTTCCATCTAAGATATGGGAAAACTCAGGCTGCTAATACAAAGTATAGAGACTCGAACTTCAATGAGAAGAGGCTCTGGATTAGCAGGTTGTTGGCTCAGTTCTTATATGAGGATGCAGTTATCATTTTAGTTGATGAGAGCAACTTCCGATCGGACTCGATGCCCTCAAAGTAATGGAGCTTCAACATTAAAGATATGCATCGAGATTCTGCAAAATTACAGAAGCGATAAAAAAGGTTGCAAAATGATAGCATGATCCTCGCTAGCGATGACAAACTTTTGTATGGGAAAATGCTCCTCAAAATGGATCAAAGTTCTGATTCTTCATCTTCAAAATTCTCAGAGAGCTTACACCTGGAAAAAATCGAAAATGTTGGGGAATAATTAGAGAAGGTTTCAAATTCATTTGACTTAGGGTTTTCTTAAAATTGTAATTTAAAGGTTGGAAATATTAAAAGTGGAAAATTCGGTATGGCTAAGTCAACTTCGTAAGCAATTAGCCATTTTGTAATGAAAAGCTTTATAGGACCTAAGGTAGGATAGGGGTTTAAGAAATATCTTAGACGCCAAAGAAACTTGTCAGCACTCCAATCTAAATTCTTGGAGCGAAAGTTCTAAGGGGGTCAAAGTAGTATCGAAAACCAGTAATTATAGTTAGAAAACCATTGAAAATACTAAGGTAATTATTAATGCATAATACTTTTAGGGAAATCCATAACTGAAACCATTAAAAAAGCAACTTCAGACCCCTTCAATGAAAACTCGGCTTGCATTTACAAAGGATCTCTCCCCGATATTAGAGGTCCCTGAGACCTCCAATTAGAAATTCAGCTTGACTAAAACTTTTCAGAGTTTCCGCATAAATAGTTCAGTGAAATCAGTAATGTCTGAAGACAATTCAGCTTCAAAAGTGAAGAGTGGTTTAACTCCTATTCTCGATAAAATATCAAAACTAAAACTGGAATCTTCGAGGAAGAAGTCTGTTGACCTAGGTGCCGAAACCAAGTTGGAAAGTCGGTTTGCGGTCACTCCTAGGAAATTAAAACTCTCAAGTAGCTTCCACAAAGACTCATTGAACCCTGGGTCAGAGCAGGAAACTTGCAGAGTGAAAGGGGCTCTTGCTAAAAGCTTTGGCCCCAGCTATTTATAGACCCTCACTTGAAAAGCATTATGAATACTAGAGTGAGATGAAGCAGAACCTGGGACACTATGGGATGAAAGTGAGAGAGTTGTTAATTAAGAAAAGCTCAGCTAAGAGATAGCAATTCTCAATGTCTTATATTGCTGCGATTTCCTAGGATAGAATTATCTCCAGTCAAGTGATAGAAGGAGTTTTTGACTCAGTTCTCTTTGAAAACTTTATCTACCATACCTTACGCAGTGTAAGAACTGACAAAGAACTACACTCGAAGAAAGTGGTCCTGCTGATGGACAACGCAGTCATTCATAAATATTCAGAGATGTTAGCCACAGCCAGAAAGTTTAAAGTGAATGTGCTCTTCAACGCCGAATACTCGCCTTGGCGCAATCCAATTGAGCAGTTATTCTCCTTTACAAAGAAGGAGATGAAGATGGACACTATTCAGAACAAGTAAGTTTTAATGGGCTTTACACTTTTAGGCAGCAATTGGTGAAGAGGGTTGCTGAAATCGTTCAGAATTTAAGAAAAGAAGGCATCTAGGGGATGTGGGCATTCAGTATTAAGAAGTGGATTCACACTCTTCGGTTCGGTTTTGTGTGATGATGTTTGTTTCATAGCTGAAGTAGTGTATAAACCTGTTTCCCTTTACAATTTCCCCTGTCATGTCAGTTTTAAATTCATCGCAGATTATTATAATTAATAATACTATTTATATTTTACTTAAAAATGTCCTAATTCACTCTTTACAACACTCGATTCTAAAATACTGCTTCTATTTCACATTTGCTCTGTTAAAATGGCCACTTCCTTCGCGATTCTACTTAGTTGCATTTCCTTTCATATTATCGCAATTATGCCTGAATGTGATATTTTGGCAAAACTTCCAATCTTTAATGGAGTTACCCTACTTTCAAGCCCCTTTTCGGTAAATGAGAGAGGTTTTTATGAAAAAGTCCCTATTTTGGTCTAAACTACGCAAATCTCTGAAATCGCTAATTTCGCAAATCTCCCAACTTCCCTAATTATACAGATCCCTAAATTTGAGATGTATCAATTTTTACAAATACATATATAATTTTGACCAGTCCCCTAATTTTTTTTACCAACTACTAATAAAAAAATGACACATGGCAACAAACACATGGGTTTTGAAATTGAGTGGATTTGGGGTTTACTCATTTTTCCATTGGTCTAATTATATTATTTATTTATTTTTTATTTTATTTTCACAATTTCCTGATTCAATTCTATTTTAGCAATAATGAAATTCCTATACAAACTGAAGAAGCTGAAGTCTATTTTTGTGAGCTATGTGAGAGAGATTTTGCTCATAAATCATTCTGGTACAGACATAAGAAAGAGCATAGAGAAGCCAAGCCCACTGTATACTTAAAGCATGATAAAATAGATGGAAAGTATGACTTCTTTGAGTGCCATAAGCAATACTCTCATACAAGAGACTTGAAGAAGCATCTATTAAAAGCTCACAAGAAAGATATTGAAGTTGAGAATCATGATGTTGAGCTGAAGCTTTTCAATAAAAGAAAGCGAGAGAATATTCTAAGGTCGTAGTGCCTGAATAAGCAAGAGAGTTAGAGTACGTTAGGAAGGCACGCAACCAACCGACCTCTGAAATAACAAGAATTATGATCAAGATTCAATACAAGAAAATACCGGTTCTTGCTTATATTGACCTAGATACTTCTCTTTAAAGGTACCTAATATTAGAAGACTCCTTAGATAAGAAAGTTATCAATGATCATCAATACGCATACAAGGTGTACCCCTTCAACTATCTCTTAAGTGATGATAAATATTAGATGGAGTTTACAAATGAGTATCAAGTACTCACTCAAGCAAAGTTTAAAGAGTGTAGTTAATAATCATGCTAGATGCTGTTCTTCTTGCCAAGGATCATGTTGCTTTCAGACTTCTACTCTATGAAATGACCCTAAGAGAATTCATAACAGATCAAAGGAATCATAAGTAACTTGGATAAATAGCTACTCAGACCGTATAAGGTATTAAAGAGCTTCATAAGTTAGGGTTTGTTCACAGAGATTTAAAGCCAGAAAACATAATGATGAACTTCTCACCTGTAAGAGTAGTAATAATCGATTTCAACATAGCTTAAAGAGTGGAAGTATCAAGGCTTGGAACTGAAATGGGAACGCAAGGGTACTATCCAGAAAGAGATGACTGGAGAGATGGAGACTTTTAGTGGGATGTGTGGGCTTTAGCAGCAATAATAATAGAGTGCGATATGCCTCGCAATGAATACTACTCTACAAGATGCGAGAAGGATGCTAAACAAAGAATAAAGCAATTTATTGACAAAACAAGAGTATCTCAATCAATAAAACAAATGGCAGAGTAAATAATAATTAAACCAACTTCAAGATCAGACATATCAATAGAGCAGATAGAGTTGTGGTTAAGTAAGATAAACTTCAGATCTCTCCCACATTATCCTAAGGTGCATTCTGAGTAATTAAATTAAATACATTTACTATAATTTCACATTAAAACCTATTAATAACCCCAACCCCTAACAAATTCCCTACAAATCAAAGCTCTTATAAACCTCATTAAGGGGTTTTGAATGATGATTAAAGATTAGCATGATAAATTATTATATTTATTTATTACAATTTCTAAAAAGGCTTAAAAAAATGAAAGTTTAAGTTTATTCAGATTTGAATACACTTTCTCGTACAACTAAAATCTACTCTTCATGATTTCTTATAAATGTATAACTTTTAGATTATATTTGCTAAAATAATGTTTGTTAAGTATTCAACCTATATTGTGTCGCTATTTATAATTTATAATAAGTAATATATTAATTAATTTAAAAACTTAATATAGTAATACGAATACTTAAAGATCAAACGCAGGTGGAGATAGAGCACTCATTAAAAATGTAAGTTACAAAAAACATATCTTTAATTTTTTTTTATAGTGTTCCTACCTGGTAAGACCACGTGTGCAGCTGGACTGGTGCTTTGCAGAGTGACAGAGAGAGCAGACATAGAAGTTGAATTTGAAGATGAAGATTAATAAGAGGATGAGGAAGAATAGCAATAATCAGATAAAGATTTTCATTTTCATAATAAGTTTTATTATTAATGTAATTAAAATAATTAATATATTAAAGTTTTTGTTTTATAAATCATGATTGGTGAGATTTAAGTTTTTTTGTTAAATTATTTTGTTTTATTTTTTAAATTACAAATCTCAGAATAAATACAGTATTAGATCGAGTTAGTCTATAAATTTATTTTTAAAGTTAATTTAATTTCAATAAATCATCATAATAACATATAGAGAACTTCCTTTATTAGGCGCCTTGGAGAGTAAATTACGAAAGATGTAATGCATAAACAGTTAAAGACTGATTCATACGTTTTATAAAATTGTTTAGAAATTTATTTATATTTATTATTATTATTATTATTGTTCAATACTGTTCGAAAATTAGTACTGGTTCTTAATCAGGCCAGGTAGTTATTTATATTTAAATTATTTAATTTTAGCAATTTTAAATAATTGTTCTTTTTGCTTAATTCATGAACTATTTTTTATTATTAAAAATATAAAATTTACTTTTAAACTGCTCGATTATGATTTAATTATCTATTTACCTCATAATATTCATCTATAATTTTGGTTTTCTAATTAATTTTATATTTTGTCAGATAATAAAAATAGATTTTAATATTCGAAAACTTTACGTATCACATAAAATTAATTTTTTATCACGGAAATGAGATTCAATTTTCTTAAATTATTTTGGTAATTTTTTGTTGTTGTTGCAATAGTAAATTATTATATTTTTTTATTTATTCTATAGTATTTATTATTATTGATAAAATAGATAAAAACAGGAAATTTGATAAAGAGAGATTTAAGATTTAATTATGAGTTATCTTAACTGCCAATAAATACACATGGCTCGAATCATAATTTGATTAAACCAACTTTTAATTATAAACTCATTGTACATTATACAGTTTTAATTACTTTTTTCTTAATTAATTAATTAATTAATAAGTACCAAATTGTACATTATACATTGTGCAGTTCTGATCTTATTTTTTATTTTAAAAACATTAGGGAGTAACAAATGATTGAACATTTGTGCATTGTACAGTTTTGAATTTTAATAAGCAATTATAATAAAAACTAAAGGAAAAATCATAAAAATGGTGGAGATTAATACTACATTAAAAGTCTAGCATCTCTTGATTCTAAAATTAATCACGATCACTTGATGAATTCTATGACTGCTCAAACAGACGATTAGATAACAAACGAGCTCAACTTCTTTATTCTTGAGATCAAAACTGATGATGATGACAAGATCTATTCTTAAGTAACTGAATCTTTAAGGAAAAAGACATCAATACCTAGCCATGGATGGTATCCGTTTTATCTAAAGTACAAGCAGCCTATAATAAGATTTTCAGTAGTGTTAAATCATAGCGATATCGAACCAGTTGCCTTTTGACAAGATGAGTGATATAGACAAGAAGTCATAAGAGACCAGGATAATAATAGCCCAATTCAGTCAGGAGATAGTAGAGGATGACTAGAAGTTTCGACTTAACAAGAGCCAGCTCACAATGTACTTTAAGCAGCGATAAGAGGATTAGGGCTAGGCAGAGATGATGAAGAATTAGCAGACAGTAGCTAAAGATTCACATGGCCTAGAGGAAGACCTCGATGAAACCTAAAAATTAAACGGCGTCATAAAAAGATTGATTCTGTGACACAGACTATAATTGCGTTATTAATAATTTTTCACTTATTAATAATAATTTATCTTCAATGCAAACTTGTTGTACAATTAGAAAACTAAAAGAATCAAACTGTACAATGTACAATAAAAACCCCATAAACCCTTAGTGATGTTTATAAGTGCTTTGATTAGTAGGGTAAAGTTCGGGTTTTATAAGGGTAGTAGAGACATTAGGCCAGTTTGCAAAATGAGAAATAGAAATTAGCGAGTTTTGGCGTCTATTTATAATGAGAAATATTCAAATTTACTGCTTAAGCTTAGGTATGGTGCGAGTTTTAATATAGTCTAACTCAAACCAGTAATGAATTGTTGTGCGATTGCAAAGCTATTGTGTTAAAGTGCTTCTACTGTAAGGTTTCACTGCTTGCTAGCTATTTAGCATTTTAATTCTGGTTCTGGATAACATCCTGTAAGAAAATAAAAGTTCTCTTAGCAGCATATTGAATATCTCTGCGATTCTAAGTTTCTTAAGTATTGTGCACATTTCCCACTTGACTAGCGAGCTGCGATGTTTCATTACAAGTTTCCTGACATGCGTTTCTCACCATAGACTAAAGCAAATATTTATTGAAGGAATTGTATTACCTTCAAGACTGTCGACAGAGCAAAGAGAGCGATTGACTTTACTCTGCCATTTTATAGTAATAATTTTATCTAAATATATATTATTAAATGCAGAGGTCTATTGATAATAACATGAAGTTTATACACGCTGATGAAGCTGTGTTTACCTTCAACACCTTTATTAATAAGTCTTGGTACAAGAAGTATGATAGTATAGAAGTATATGATTAAAAAGTATAGGTTGTCACTCACGCAATTTTGGCTGGTATCAGTGATGATTCAGGCTTAGAAACTTATGTTATTCATCCTCGCTCTATTAAGCGAGAGCAGTATATAGAGTTCTTACATAAGCTAAGAGATAAGTACAACGATCAAGAGATCATCCTGTTTGTTGATAACCTCTCAGTTCATAAGACTAAGGAATCTAAGAAAGCTTATGAAGAGTTAAAGATAACTCCTGTGTATAACGTTCCTTACAGTCCTCAATTTAATGGAATCGAATTCTATTGGAGTTAGATTAAGACTCACTACAAGAAACTCTTGCTGTATCACCTAATGCATGATCTACCAATCGACACAGTAGACTTAATACAGAGTAGTTGCAAGAGAGTAGGTAAAGACTAGACTACGATATGTGCAAGGAAAGGAAGAATGAATGTTTATTAATAAGTGTTAGACTTAAATGAATGAATTATTTCACATATCAAATGAACTCTTAAATGGATTTGGCTTCTCTTTCTTTTCTTTCTCTGGTGCTTAACTAGAACCCATGTTTCTTCTCTTTGTACCAGCACCAGAATCTATGTTCATTTCATCAGGCTTTTAAACTTCATTATAAAGTCTCTGCTAACTTAATGAATGGTTTGAGACTTTCTCTTTCTGTGAACCTTTGCATTCTCTTTCATTAAAAATATACCAGTTCCAGGCTTCCCTAAAAAGTTATAAATCAAAGCTTACTAGAGAGATAAGGATGCTTCTTAAGCTCTGCTTACCAGGTCTCGCTTATTAGTATTCCTTCGTATTTTTAATCTTCAGGAGAAATAGAGTATTGTTTCTTATGAGCTTCTTCTATAATTTCTCTCAAATAATCCTCTTTTATTGTACCAAGAACACCAAAGAAAAAGTCTCTTTCAGATAAATTATTTGAGAGTTACTCTTGCTATAAAGGTTAATAACCACTTCCTCATCTTTCATTGCATCCTCGTAGAGATTTTTGACTGAAATCTCTGGGTAGTTTGGTATTTCAATCAACTTAATTTCATTGTTTTTGAAGGCTTTCTTCTCATCACAGAGTATCGCTTTTAAGAATGATATTTTAGTACCTTCCATCATCGTTGGAAGGAATAGACCAACTGTATACATCGTTGATTAACATCAATTTATTTTACTATGCTAATAGTCTAAAATATATGAAATTGGGATAAGATTAAAATCAATATTAAATAAAAAATCTTAAATTAAATATGACGCAAAATAGCAAATGGGTTTTGATAAAAGTGGCAAGCGCTAAGCGTATCTTTAAGGAACTCTTGTGATTATGTTAGCTTGTGTGGCTTAAACATATCCATCGCTGTGCATTGGTGGTCGGTGCTTTATGATGGTGGTTGCCCTTGGTGAAAGTCGGTGATATTAAGTGTGTGTCGCATTGCGAGTCGGAAAAGTCGAGAGGCCCTGCGCGGAAAATTTTTATACCAAATTATGATTGCTGAAGCCCGAAGGTCAAGTCGCATCTTAGCATCGCCCCTTGAATTATTACTCACGCCCTCCCTGCCGTCACTCTGCCAAATTTTTGCACGCGGCTTAGGAGTGAGGAAAATTACGCCTCCAGGACTTAGGGAATCTTTAAATTAAGAGTGGTACTTCTCTCGCAACTCTTACAGAAGTCCGAAATACTATATATAGGAGGACCCATTTTTAGGATGAGTGAGATAAACCTGTATTTAGGTGGGGGTCTTCGATTGTCGAATTCCCTTAGGCGATATTACGATGCCCTAAGCCTATACGGTTAGCTGGGGCCAGTGCAGTAGCTCATGGATTGTCAATGCCGTGGGCTCTGTAAGGGCTATTGCTCTCTTAGTCGTACCCGCTAAATGAAGCCCTAAGCTCGATTCGAGGATCGAGTGAGTCTTAAGTGTTTCAATATAACTATGTTGGGGTTAGGCATTACAGCTAGATTCCCGCATATTCTCGATTGTAGTATGACTTCGTTCAACGAAGCGAATGTTCAAACGCTTGGCGGGGTCAGCGCTTATATATGCGAACGGCCGGGGTCATTATCAAATCATGAATTAGCCCTAAAGATTATAGTTACCCGGCTCTATGGAAAGCTCTCACTATACAAATCAAACACAGTCAAGCGTAAACCATCTAAGCGCTAGTGATGCTAAGAGGGATGGCCATTAGTTTAATCTCCTCAGCGAGGAGCGCAATTAAAATGATCATGCTAGCGCACTCACTATTAGGTCCAGCTAGAAATCTTGCAGTGGCGAGACTTAAATTCCCTTGGCAAATTAAAATCTCCTAGCAATAAACGATTCAGCAGGCATTAAGGGATCTCAGCGAAATGCCTAGAACGCTCCACCCGCTACCAAGGCGTCAGCAAAACCAAATCTCAACTCCGCTGAGAGGCTAGGGAACCCTCAATACCAGCAATCAAAGATCCTGAGGAAAAGACGTGGATATGGAGGCAACCTTGCTTGGTTGGACGATGGAGACTTCTCTAGCGATAAGAACTATCGGGGGAAAATAGCCTTGGGCGAATAGGCTGCAAAAGTCAGTGGCATTTCCCGGGCCTGCACTTTATCTCTCAAAGCAGCATTCGAAGTTATTGGGCATTCGATCTCGCTAGACCCATTTTATGGCAGAAGCATTCAGTTTCAGATTCAGTATGTAGGGAAATCAAAAACGATCGTGGCCGACTATCACTACTTATCTAAGAACTGCGACTCGGAGAAGCTGGGACCGATCCATGAATACATCAAGGCCTAAGGGATAAAAATTAGCCAGCCGACTATCGTGAAGTACAGGCGCAACTGTGCGGGAGCGAACGAAACAGCAAATTCACTAGCATCGACCGATTTTGATAAGCCACCTTTAGCAGAATATGGGGAAGGCTGGTATTATGGCAAGAAGTATCAGCAAGAATGCTTTGAACCGCACAAAGTCAACTTCAGTAGCATGTGGTTTGAAGGAGCCAAGCCCTAGGAGTACATGGATTGTGTAGTCCATGCGATAAATTACGCAGTGGGCTACCGCTGTTTTACTTCACGCGCCTAAGTAATTCGCTTAATGAGGAGAAGAATGCACCTGACCTTAGATCAAGCTCTCACGTTCAAGCAATAAAACGGAATGTCTCTAAAACAGATGAGGGACATCGTGGCGGATGAGTACAATATATACACCCCAGAGCTCATATTTGAATGGGAGTACAAAGTGTCAGACCCCTACTGCGCTCAGCTTCTTTAGACCATTAAATCTTCTACCTCAACCGTCTTCGTTATGATATACCGAGACCAGCGCCTTGACATCACCTTTAGCCATGCGGTAACCCTAAAGAAATGCGGTATGGGCATAGCCCTCTTCGACAGCGCTCGTACCGGAATACTGTACACGGGCGTTGAGAAATGCACATAATTATGGGATGTAGGTAATTTCCTGAGAAGCATTTACTCCATTTAGCTCTGGGTGCTAAAGCCTGACTCGTATAGCTTTGCCTATAAGAATAAGTAGAAATTGCTTCTGCAGAGTATCATGACAGGAGAGTTATAAATGCAGACTCCTAGGAATGTTAGCACCAAGCGCAACAAAAAATCAAAGTCCAAGCGTCTGACCCTAAGAAAGAAACATAGAGTGGACGCCCCTCCCACGCATCAACATCATTAGTAATGATGAAAGTAGATTTATCTATTTTAATTTCCCTAATAATGTTTTGAGTTTATCTCTGTTCTTCTCTTGCTGAGCCCACCGGACTCTCCAACAGTATAGGTAATCGGAAGGCGGCTATCGATTGCACCTATTGCCATTCGATTTGAGTGGCTGGATCCCAAGATAATTTGAAAACAAGATTATCGCATAATAATTACAATAATACGCTTAGATGACAAGTGAGCAAAACCGAGTATCCTTAGACCATCTATAGAGGTACATCAATTCCAAGCAAGAGCTATATGAGTCAACCCTTAGAAACGGATACTTCCTACCCCATGCGAAATCATCCATTGTCACTGAGGACTATCTGCTCAAGATTATCAGGGGCGAGCTATGGTGCCCGCTTTATAAGGACATTCGGCTGCAGCCTTGTGCGAGGCCCCCTCCTAAGAAGATTTTGCTTGAGAAAGTGCAGGAGGCGGCAACGAAGATGCACAAGGATCTCGGCATAAGCAACCAGTATCAGCCAAATAAGGCCTGGCTAGTGAGCTTGCTTTCAACCTACTCACCGCGAGATGAGATTTTTGATAAAGGCTTCTTGCCACCGGCTAAGCCAAATGCGCTCAAGACTCTCAAATCGGTTGAGCTCCCTAGCGGGTTCCTTAAGAACCTCCCATCCTCGAAGAAGAAGCATCGAAAATCATGCCTTGCTCTTGCGAGAGAGGGTAAGATTGCTGCAAAGATGTAAAAGCTAACCGCCCAGAAAGAGAAACTGGGCCTCACCTTGAGTCTTCTCGGGCACCCTGAAGAAGGCAGAAGCCCTTTCCGTAAGTATAGAGAGATTCCCTAATCACATGCCTATAGATTAGTAGAGTGCTGGTAAAGGTTCTCATAGCCAGCAGCATTACCCCACCCCGTAGAAGATGCAGTTTTGATCAGACTAGCTATCCGCGCAAAGCGTTAATGAGTGACTAGACGTTCGAGTCGCAGAGGCGGCGCACAGTGCCCTTGTTAAGCTTCTCCAAGATTTTTCGGATGCTACTTTCGATTGTGGCATCATCTGGCTGAGTCCCCGAAAAGCTGATGACCCTTTGTTTCCATTCGCGCTTGATTAAGGCCCATAGCCGCTCGATGGAATTCATAGAGCAGCTGTATGGCGGCAGGAATAGAGGCGTGAAGGTGTTGTCGAACGCCTTTGCTGCTGCCTTGCTGTGATGCACTGGTAGATTATCCATCACACAAATAGCATCGCCTCGTACCCTCCTCTTAAGGCCCTCGAGAAAGTCCCTGAACCTGTCCCCATTCAGGCTCTCAGCTAAAACGCAATAGTAGGCCAAGCCGATCTTATAGCTTATGGCACCCACTATGGTGAAAGAACGCCCTCTCGTGCTAGGAATTGATAAGCTGAGCCCATGCTTGCACCATACCCTACTCGGGGTCTGCCAGCGATTAACAGATGTCTCGTCTATATAGACCACATGCCGATCAGCTTGAAGTAACTCGGATAGCTCTCGAGCCTTATCTGTCTGCGCTGCAGATAGTCTCCTTGGGTCCTTGGTCTTGGCACCATATTGATAGGAGGGTTTCGAATAGGTAATGCCGTTGCTCTTGTAATAACGCGCTAAGGTTGTCCCAGTAAATGAAGGCACCCCGTATTTGACTTTGATTACGTCCGCCCTTCTGCAAAGAGACAAGCCAGCCATCTGCTTAAGAGATTCCAGCGAGCACACCTCTGCCACTTGCTGGTCGTTCAGCACTCGCTTGTGGTTGTGAGCTGATAAATGCCGCTTCCGTATGATCTGGTGATCATTCTACCGCCAACGTCTAACGATCATTGATATGGTCGAGACCCGCATCCCTAAGCGCTGCCCGATCTCGGTGTAGCTATGCCAAATATGTTCCTCCGAATCCAGGGACTTATAGCGCAAGTAAATTACAAGTCTCTGCAGGAGCTCACTTGAGTCCCTCTTAGTCGGATGCTTTAATCTCGCAGCCTTTTTCTGCTGGGGTCTTGGCAGAGTAGGGTCTCTACGCATTCGACTTTAGAGGTACGCAATAACCTCCTGTGAATTCAGCTTTCTTCATTTCGACTGTGGAGCATATTAGCTAATATCCTCGCCTTGGGAGTCTCGTCGCCTTTTCTTATTTCGAAGCCTCTAGTCTAATTAATTTACGCTTTGCATTATTAATTTAATTGATAGCGAATTATGATTTATTTATCTTACATATTCACTCCAATTTCATATATTTTAGACTATAAGAAAGGTATCGATAGAGATCCTCATTGCTTCTGAATCTTGAGATCATTTACCCTTTCATTTGTTCATTGAATGATTCCATCTTTGTTCCTCTTTCTATTAATGAATTTCAAGTTTTAATTTATAGACTTCTGGATCCTATCCTTTAAAATCTTACTATTATTGAAATACATTTGAAATGAAAAATTAAGAGGAATGCAATAAAACTTTTTGAATTATTTATTATAACTGCCTCTAATTTGAAGTGCTCCTTATTCAAATTTGATTTAATTAATTGATTTATTTATTTAATACAATTGTCTGTGCAGACTGTGCAAAAATATAATTATAAAAACAAAGGGCTTGTATGTGTGCAAAAATATTTTTAATTTTAATAATCTAATAAATATATAAATGGATAAAGCACTCTCATCATTCTTTCTATTAATCACTAAAGGTCACGCACTCGAATAGCATCTTACTCTTCAGGCCATGAATGTGATAACATCTCCCTGTACTGCAGCATGACCAATGAACATGAAGATCTTGAGTGAGAGAGAATTATCGTTACAGTTGTTAATTCAAAGAGCTACTATTAGCAAACTTCAGTTTCAAGCACTGGCTCCAATTCATCCATTTACGTGTTCCAACACACTACTTATGCAAGATTCTTCAATACCAAGCAAATTCACAACATTGATAGTGACGAAAATGAAGACTTCCTCCAAGCAAAAGGTTTCTATCTTTATAGGGCCACTTAAGACATCTTTATCAATGGAATTGCTGATGGATTCTCACTTTCTCATAGCAATTACTGCTACACCGGAGAAGATCATTATTAAAATTATATATATTTTTGCACACATGCAAGCCCTTTGTTTTTATAATTATATTTTTGCACAATCTGCACAGACAATTGTATTAAATTAGTAATAATAATAATAATGTGATCACATTGAGGTCTCTGGGGACCCCCGATCAAAAATATGTTTAATATATATATAAGGGTCGAGCCCTTTTATAAGTTCAAGTGTCTTAGTCAATGAGCATTAACTAATTCACTAAAAATTCTTAAATTTCTTCTTCTCTGTCATCTTCTTGAGCCATTTCTTTTCTTTGTCTAATTCCGACTTGAAAGAGGGGCTTTATAACATTAGGAAGAGATATATCAACGTATAATTTTTCTGTGGAACTTTGTTTTTTGTCGTTGATGAGAAGTTCTCTCTCTTGTATGCTTCTTATTTATAGCTCTCCTTAGTAGATTGAGCTTAATTAGTTTACAAGTTTAATCTCCCATTTCTCAAATCTTGGGTCTTTCTTTACTTCCTTAGAAGAGTCTTTATAATAGTTTATACCTTATATCATGTTACATGATTTAGTATATGTTACTAGTGGTTAGGATTTATTATACTCTATTAGTTTCT
This sequence comes from Oxytricha trifallax, assembly GCA_000711775.1. Lineage (NCBI taxonomy): Eukaryota > Ciliophora > Spirotrichea > Sporadotrichida > Oxytrichidae > Oxytricha > Oxytricha trifallax. The sequence goes on along the minus strand of ARYC01005226.1, from coordinate 5,048 downwards.
AGTAAGACGTCAGGTTTATTCCCTTAGTATAGAAGTATATGTATGTTAGTTATATCTTCTATTGAATCTTTGATCAAATTCTGAGCAGTTTCTGTTCTGTTGGGATTTCTGATGTCTTCGTGTTCCTATTTAGTACCCCAATATCTGGGTTGGTATTTAGTACCTGTGTTACTGCCTAGTTTTAAATTTTGGGTGATTTTTCGCATATCTTAGAGGTCAGATGGGGTGATTCCTCTAATAACTTTGTTAGGTAGTCAGGGACCGTCTAATATGTCCGGTTTTAGGATTGGGAGACAGAGTCGACTGCTCCTTCTATTCCTAGTTTTAGAGAGTTAGTCTTGTTGGAGTTGAAGAAGTAGGGCTTGTATTGTTGATTTTCCCTTATGGAGTCTTATATTTAATCTCTAGGGAAGATGAGTTCTCCATACTGGATTTTCTCTCTGATGTTAAGTATGGGGTTTTGGTTTAGGGGTCTCCGAGTGTTGTGTTTTGAAGCATATTTCTTTTGGGACAGCTTTAGTACTTTTTTTTGCCTATGAGTTGTTCTCTCTCAAAGGCTAGGTAGGCTTCTTGCTCATCTTGGTCTTCATCTTCAATATCATCATCATCTGAGATTCAATCATCCTCAGATGTGTAGAAGGTGTTTTGTTTGGTTGTCTTAGCAAGAAAGTTTTAAGCAAAAGCGCTTATATCCTTGTGATATTCTTTGATTTAATCATCATCAATTAGGATTTGATTATGGCTAAGCTTGTTGTAGTGAGGTTGTGAAATCTTTTAGTTCCATTCAAAAGTTTGGTTCATGAAGCTTGAGTTTTGTTTGGTTAGTATTTAGTAGTATCTGTCGTCCATATCCCTGATGAGTCTAGGTCAGACTCAGTTAGTTTTTTACTATGTAAATATATGCTCTAGCTGTCTTCGATGACCATGTGTTCATCAGAAGATGCACTGTCAGATATCTAACAGTGTTCCCTTTCCTAGCCCTTATGGACTAGGTTGTGGAGAGAGTTCTAGATAGACCTGGTAAGGATTTGTTGCATTATATCTCCAGAAAAAGTTTCTATCTAATTTAATAATTATGTATTAAATTAATAAATCAATTAATTAATTAAATCAAATTTTAATCTGGAGCATTTCTAATTAGAGGCAGTTATAATTAATAATTCAAAAACTTATATTGCATTCCTCTTAATTTTCATTTTAAATGTATTTCAATAATAGTAAATATGGGCATCTTATAGGAGGTCAACCCTGTAAATATACGTGGAGAAAGATCGCAGAAACTGTAAGAAACTTTAGAGATAATGCTCCATTTTTATAAATTTAGTTCCATTAAATTAGTACTAAATTTGTTTAAATTTAATTATTACATGTTCAAAATCCATTTAATTTTAATTGGTACCAATTTAATAGTACCAAAACTTAATTAGTACATAGTTTTAAACTGATTAGGTTTTAATGGAAAAATTCCAATCTGGTTCAAAACTTAATTGGTACCAGTACCAACTTGAACTTTATCTGAGTTGGTACCAGAATCAAAATAATTAAGTGCAAATTACAAAAATTATAGTTATAACTTAGTATAAATATGAAGTCTTAGAGCTGAGATCAAACCATCATTAATGCTGTAGCAACTCCTATATAGTCCAGCTATAGCTATAGAGGTTTTAAGAGCTTTATAATAGAAATTTAAACTTGAATTTAAACATGGCGGTCAACTTAAATCGTAGAGCAAAACTTTTAGGAGCAGGTCAATCAATGCTTAACTTTTGTTCAACCTAGAAACAAGAAGTTATATATATTGAAAGGGAGGCAAAAAAAAGATCTTGAATTTGAAGCACAGATTTTTATTATATAGGTTTAAAACATGAAACAGAAAGCTGAGATTGAAGTTTAAACATTAATAAAAGATATTGAGGAAGAAAAGGAACAGCTTCAGATCTAAAAGATTAAAAGTTTTGAATGCTAAGACTGCTAAAAATTTTTCTCTACTGATTCCAGTTTGAGGAGACATATGAAAGAGGTTCCCTCTGGGAAAGCTAAGGTGTATTTTAATCATGATAAGGTCGATGGCAGGTACTAGTGCACGACTTGTGAGAAGTCTTATACTCTCTCAGCTAAAGTTAAGAAGCATATGAAGAAGCATCACCTAAGTGAGTTCATGATTTAAGATAAAGAGACTTAGAAATTAGTACCCGCTAAAAGAAAATCTAAAAATCTTGAGACTTAAAAGAACAACATGAGAAGCTCAAGAGGCAGTAGTGAATAGAATTAATGAATCAACCTGCTGGTAATGTCATTTTAGCATGCTTTTAAGAGGGAGAGCCATGTATATTCCTGCACTAAATGCAGTAGACCTTAGCAGTTGTATTGAAAACTGCTTACATATAAACGTACCTGCTAAAGCAAAACTCATAGTGGTTGATGACTATGCCTACAAGGTATATCCTTTCAGCTATCTCTTTAAAAACGAGCAGTATTAAAATGAGTTTGCTAATGAATATATTTTACTTAGAGAGGCTTAGAAAAAAGATTGCAAGAATTTGCTCAAGCAAGATGGTGTTATTTTAGAGTTTGGTTTATCGCACGAAGGCTAAAAAAGTTTGAAATAATTCTCCGAGATTATCTATATTAAAACAGATATCCAAATGACTTGAATGATATTCTATCTAATATGATAAAGGGTGTTTATGAACTTCACGAGCTAGGATAAGTTCATGGAGATTTGAAGCCTGAAAATGTTATGCTAAGCCTTTGCCTTTTAGAAGTAGTTGTAATCGATTTTGATAGAGCCTTAAGATAAGAGATTGTAACCTTAGCAAATGTTCTTGGTACTCGAGGTTACTTCCCAATCAGAGAGAAATGGACTAATGGCTCTATTTAGTGGGATGTTTGGGCAGTAGCTACAATAATATTAAAGTGCGATATGGAAAGCATGACTTACATTAATACAAAATATGAAAAATAATCAATAAATCTAGCTGATAAGCACATTAAACAAGATGATGTATGCTAAGAAATAAAGAAGATTGTCGAGAAGATAATTGTAAGAGCTCCAGCATATCCAACACAATCCTTAGACGATATACTCGAATCACTAAAGAAAGTGAGATCTAAGAGATACAACAAAGACAAGCAAGTAAAATTCGTGTGATAAAATTAAACTTATACTCATTAAATACATATTAAAGTCACATTAAACCTGCTTTTTCTCTACTAACCCTTATAAAACCCAACTTTACCCTACTAATCGAAGCACTTATAAACCTCACTAAGGGGTTTTGGGTTTTGAATTGCACAATTATTTGTTACGCCCTAATGTTTTTAAAATAAAAAAAAAGATCAGAACTGCACAATCTGTACAATGTACAATGAGTTTATAATTAAAAGTTGGTTTAATCAAATTATGATTCGAGCCATGTGTATTTAGTGGCAGTTAAGATAACTCATAATTAAATCTTAAATCTCTCTTTATCAAATTTTCTATTTTTATCAATATATTTACTTTTTTTCCAATTATTTATTTTTGTTTAAAATTTTCTATTAAAATTCTACATTTCACCAAAAAACATTTTTATGCTTATTAGTTTGTTTTATTCATCATATTTTTTTCATTTTTTAAATAAATATATTTTACATTATATAGAATATTTTACCTTCTAATTATTCATTAAAACTTTCATCAATTTTTCATAACAATTTTCATGTACATTTAAAAAATTATCTGTCAATTTTTTAAAATCTTTTTGATATCTTTTTATTAATTTGCCCTTATCCCTCAATATATCAATTGTTTAAACTCTTTAATCACTAAAGTTGTATATTAAATGCCTTTCTATAATATAAATGACTTGAATATTCATTTGAAAGTTTTTGTTGTTTGTATCTGCAATGATACGGGACCTAAATTTACCTATGTTTATGAATCTTTCTTTTACAGAATTCGTTTCATAATACTTTTAAAATAGGATCTTCTCATTTTTTTTGGCCATAACTATTAGTTAATAAAACCCCATAGATCAATTAAGACACGAAGATTGGGGAAAAGAACAATTAAATTAAAAATTAATTATAATTGGTGTATAATTATAATGTTTGGGCTAATTATTAAAACTATTGGCTCGATTAATTGTCCTTATAAAATAAACCAATCAGGGTGTGTTAATTTGATTTTAGTTTTAGCCTAATTATATTTAATTTCACCCAATAAAAATTAATTTTTAACTTAATTGTTCTTTTCCCCAATCTTCATGTCTTAATTGATCTATGGGGTTTTATCTTTGGGAGATTAAGAGAATTTTTTATAGCCATAAAATATTCCCATCATTAAGCAGCTACTTATCTAATTTATGCATAATTTTATATTGTCAGTATTATTTGTAGCTTTTAAGCCACATTCTTTTCTGTCATTGTTCTTAGATTATTTTTAAACGAATAAATGAACAATTTCTTCGACATTTAACATTCTGCAATATCTTTCTTGTTTTCTTCTTGATTAAATTTATTGAGATGTGAATTCATAAATTTGTCTAGTAAAATTTTTTGTTAAAAAAAAAGCACTTGATTCACTTATTACCTCTAATTAGCCTAAATATTTTATTTTATGACTCTTTCAAGTTATTAAAGCTTTTATAAATTAATATTAATTATTTGTAAAATTTATTTTTATTCAAATGTTTACGATTTATTTGAATACATGCTATATCCGCCAAAAGCATATACAGTGTATTTTGCCACAATTCGTTAGTAAATATTATCTACAGCCTATTTTTACATTGATAATTTCAATTTATTATAGTTTTTTGCACAACCAAAATATTACACAATCAAATCAATACCTGCACTCATTTAACTTTGCCTTTTAAAGAGCATAATACTCATTTGCAAATTCCATTTGGAACTTGTCATCAGCAAGGAAAGTAATTGAATGGATATATCTTGTAAGCATATTAGTCATCAGTAATGACTCTCTTCTCTATTTTATCTTCAAGAGTGAGGTAGCTTTCTAGGCAAGAATCTAAGTCAATAATTTTTAATATGGGAATCTTTAT
>ARYC01005224.1:0-13772 GCA_000711775.1 Oxytricha trifallax | reverse complement strand
ATAAATAATAATAATAATTATAATAATAATAATAATAATAATAATAATAATAATAATAATAATAATAATAATAATAATTTAACCACATTAATGTCTCTTTGTACTCTTGCTATTAATTAAGCGATAGTATGTAAGATCTATTTTGTATTAATCTGAAGTTAAGCTCTTTATAATCCTTTATTTTATCTTCACATTCAATTGTATATCTTTTGTTACCTTCTTTTCTCTGTCTCACTTATTTTAAATATTATCTCAATTTATTTTGAAATTATTGTCGTATATTATGATTATTCCTGGTATAAAATACGAAATATTTATTTGTCATAAAAAGCTGGCCAATGCACCAGACTACGATAGAGTAAAAATGGTTGCTATAATTTTAAATGAAATGAATGCGAGATTTATTGGAGTATAGAGTATTTATGATAGCTCACATCAATTGACATCGATATTAAATATAAACATCATGACTTTATGGCTCCGACTATAATCCCTATATAGTATGAATATAGTTTAAGTTTAAATTAAAATTATTTAAAACTCCCTATCTTTCTACCATCTTGAGCATAGTTCCATTGCCTATATTTGATAACTTACCATATAGATTATATTAATTATTATTATTATATTGAAGGAATTATTTTCTGATAAGAATTATAGAAGATACTAGCATAATGAATTACAAAAATAGAATATAGTCAATAGAATCATGAGTCCAAATTATAAAACACAATTAGAGTAAGTTTTCTATATTTATAGTAAGATTTCATGTTTTTATCAAACACAAACCCATACCTCCACTCGTATTGTTATATAGTAGCTTAAAATACTATATTTCATATAGAAATATAGAAGATGGAGGATATTTAATGAAAGTCTGTATAAAATAAAGTTATTAATTAAAAACATTTAAGAACGCATTATTGCTCCATCTTAAGATAGGCTTTTAAGGCTTCATTTTTATAAATCATTGTCGATAATCAGATTATTATGCATCATATACCTAATATATCATTATTATAACTAATAGTTTTGGCATATACTTGAAAATGACGATGACGAAAAAGATTTTAATATTAAATGTCATGACTGTCACAATAAAACTTAATTTGCCTAGTTCTTATAGCAATGAGTTAAATGAATTATAATCTGATGAAGAATTAGGTCGAGTTCAATGAAAAATCGATTAAAAAAATATTTAAACAAATGAAAAAACCTGATACCAAAGTATAGATTGTAATAAAATTCTTATAATATATAAAATTAATTATTTTGATGCTTTAATCTTAATGGTGTGTGTTAGCTGCATAATAAGGTAGTAATGCAGTTGATTGAGCTTTTATTTTCAATGCTGCTTATAGTGCAGAAGAAAAAAACTTGTTCTCCTCCCTTTTATAAACATAAATGCTGTCATAAAAATTTTGTTTTTTTTATTTCCTGAGTAAATCAGCAAATTATTTTTTTCTCGACGATTTCGTTTAAATATTCTAAATTTATTCGCACTTGCAATGATTCTTTAACTTACTTTTCTATAATATAGAGTGCGTTTTAAACTAAAAGAAAATTTTTTTATTAATTAATTTTGTTACTAATTAAAGTAACAACCTTTAAATCTTTCATTGATAACATCCCATTAAATAAAATTTGAAAAATTGGACATGTTTTTCACTAAAAATCATGCAATAATCTTATAAAAAACAAATATAAAGAGATTAACATTATATAAAAATGGAATATGGAGTGAATCGCAACAACAACAAAAATTTCGCGAGCGACTCCGGATGTGATAATAACTAAAATTTTGACAGAGTAGCTGTCCATATCTACAACATAGAATAATCATGAACTAAATGAAGCAAATAAATAAAAAATGGCTTCCAATATAGTAACACTCCACATAGAAAATACAATCCTCTCCATTAAATGATTGTTATAAAATATATTTAACTTTTAAATTATTAAATAATTAGAATAAATTATGCATTATTAGAAGATTTGTTGATTTCTATGAGTATTTATTATCCCCATTTTCAATCAATTTGACCTAATTGCTTTATTTATTTTACTTTGATTTCACTTTTATTAAGTGGTTGTGTTTTTCTTCTTCAATTTTATCAAAAAAGAGAAATTTGTTTGGGATATCCTTTATATACATATAAAAGTTAAATTTATGATTATTTACTGCTAAGTTTGTTATAGTGGTGGTGGTGAGATATCCAAGTATTTTATTTACTAATGCTAATGTGTAGATAAGTTCATGTTGATTTACATATTTAAATAAAAGTAAGGTAACAAACATATAAACCCCAAAACCCCAATACATATATGCGTGATAGATTTATAATTTGTTAAGTGATGATTTAATATCGATAAATAGCGAAATTCCAAACTTCACAATTTAACTTATTATAGGGCCTTCAAAGTTCAGTTTCCAATGATCAGTAATGTGTGAAAAAAGTTCGAATTTTATTTCGGTCCCATACTTTACCATTGGATAGAGCACAGTGCGTAGATGAAGAATATGTGGTCCTTACCCTACTTTTGACATCTGTGAGCTGAGTTGCGTCTTTTGCAAGGTTCATGGGGCACTCGTTTTGAACTTCCCTCTTTTCCTTAATTCAAATTTTAATTAAATTATTAATACTATTAAATTTTAAAACTTAACTACTACGGTGGAATTCAAAGGACCATAGTCTCGTTCATGTACACTTGCTTTAGCTCTCAATTCCTGCAAAAACGTAGATTTCATGTCTCTCTTGCCCCAAGCCGTCATTATTTCCAACCAGTGCAATAAAATCCCAAGTTTAATCGAGCAGGGGTTTTGGGGTTTTGAAGGGCTATAAGAATTTATTGTTAAGCTTATTTAAATTCAGCTAAAATTTAATCGATTTAAACAAATAAATTTAACAATCCACTATCAATATACTTTACAAATCAATCTTAATGTATAAAAAATATGATACATTTATATATAAATAATAAGAAATATCAATTCTATTTTACATAATGGTAAACAAATAATTTATATTTCTCAAATTTCTCTATTTTAATCTTTTTAAATTTTTAATCATATTTTTTTACTTGTAAATAAAAATTTTTAATTTATTGATAATTATAGATCAAAATTTTTATTTAAGCTTTAAAAAATAAAATAATCTTTAAATTCTACTTATTTTCTCATTTTTAAGCATTCTCATATCAATTCTTATATAAAATGCATTTTTTTATTTTTATTTATTAATTTATTAACAATTTGATGAAATTTTGAATTCAATCTTATCATATTTGAGAATTGGAAACAGATTGATCGCAGAAATTTCAGATTGCACCTTATGACTTTCATAAATTGATCACATAATAATTTACTTTCAATCTAAAATGTGAACTACTCAATTCTAAATATTTGAGATATGACACAGTTCCAATTCAAATATCCCGACTAAATTTCCTTTTGCAATTCTCAAATTTGAAGATTGAATCTCAAATATAAGTAAAAAAAATAGAAATATAAATTTACATTTTTTATATAAAAATTTCAAACAAAAATATAAAATTTTACTGTAGTATTTCAATACAATAAAGGTATAGATAAAAATCTATATCTTATGATTCAATTTTCCCTATTTAAATTATTTAAATTTTCATATAAAAATTATTTAAACATTATTTGACTATTATAGCTATTTATATAAAATAGATGAATTATTTAAAATAAGATATGTATAAAAAATTTAAAAGTTTATTCTAAAAGTTATAAAATTAATTAAAATTACAACACAAAATTTAATTCATGATATTTTATTTATAAAAGTTTTATATTAAGAATTCATTTTTAACATTCTTTCAATCATAATTTTCCAACAAGAAATTAATAATATTTATTAAAATTATGATATTTATTTAATATTCCTAAAAATAACAAGATAAATTATATGATTTATTTATGTTTTTATATAATAATTTTCCAAATTTTATTTACCTGCCATTCAAATAAATAACGATTTAAATTTAATAATTTTTATTTTATATCATAATTTATTTACTTATATATGATAATTTACATCCTATTTTTAATAAATCTTATCAAGCAGTAGTTATATAAAAGTTTAAATTATATATAAAAGAAATTAATTACTTACCTTTATTATTTATAAGTGTATTAAGTTCAATTTACAATTCCGTATTGAAATTTATTTTTAATTGTTGAATATTTTACTTTGATTTCTTTTATATCTCACTTCAAAGTCAAATTTAATTGAGAATATGTTTATGATTTTGAAATTGAGGAAACCAAAATTTTATGATTTTGAGATTCATTCTTGAATTGGAATAAGATTTGATTCTTGAAGGTTTCCAATTTATATGTTTTATTTACAATTCCAATCTTGTCTAGAATCATATTGAATTCATTTTGTCTCTCAATTCTGCCTAAAAAATGTTAAAAATATTAAAAAAGAACTAAACGAAAAAACTGTATACAAAGAATCTTGGTCCCTAGAAGAACACTACCCGCTGGCCAAGCGAGCTGCATATAGCAACGTGTTTCACTCAAGGGGGGTAACAATTGGTCTACTCGTAACGTTGTTGCATAGACTAGGGTTTAAATCCAGTCTAACTGAAGCTGCAACAACAAACTCTGAGATAACAATGTACACAAGCCCTTGGGTCGGCACAACCAAGTTCTGAGGGGAATATAACTACGATACAAAGACACTGGTTTTCCAATATGAATTTAGGTTATTTTATTTTAAATAATTCTTTGAATTATCTTATTATTTAAAAAGTTGTAATCTAATTTTAGATTTGAGGTTAGGGTTTTTTATTTTTTAATGCAGGTATTTTTAAAATTATCTAAATAATTTTATTTTTATTTTTTATTTAAAATTTATTATAAATTGACTTACTATTCCAAATAGTAAGCCATTCCACTTTTGCCAATCTCTATAGGACTTATTATTAATTTATTTAAGTTTCTTTGAAACTTATTTCAAAGCATTTAGGGTAAGTTAAGGTTCATCCCTCGAACCAATAGGGGCATTAAAGGAAAGACTAAATTTCCGTTTTAAATTATTTATAATTAATTTAAATTTTAAATTTTATTTAAAAGTTATTTTATATTTTAACTTTAATTTATCTTTACTTTATATTTTATAAAAATGTATAAGTTATTTGTTTGTAAACTTTATAAAACTTTGAATATTCGGAAAAATTTGAATCCAAGCTTATTATTTGATAAAATACTTTTACATTTATCATTCAGCAATATTAGATCATGATTTTATTGATACTCAATTTAATTATAAAGTTATTTAAGCTAATTTTTTTATTTATTTTTTCATTTTTAATTACTTTCCTTCATTAATTTAAGTATAAATAAGTCAAATAGCTTTTAATTATAATTTAAAGTATTTATTTAAATATAAATTTAAATATAAATTAATTTGAATTTTCTTATAATTTAGTTAATATATTTAAATTTTTTATATGAAAATTATACTTAAAAATAAATAAATTGAACTAGAATTTAAGAAATTTATCAATAATTATTTGAAATAATGCACTTTTAAGAATATGATATTTTAATGAAATATTTTGTTATTTAGGTTTAAATATATAGGAAATTTTAATTTTTAATTAAATATCTTGAATGAATAAGAAAACTTTACAAACTTTAACTGTAATGAATTCAAAATTGTTAAAAAATATATTCGATAAAATTAAAAATTAAGTTTCTATTTTAAAAAAACTTAAAGTTATTTTTAATTTTCTTTGAACGTTTTACTTTGAAATGCCTTCTCTTATACTTTAGTATAAATTTAATTTGATCATCACAAGTCTTTAAGTGAGATAGATTCCAAAGCAGCAGTGAGTACATGATAGTAACATCTTCTAACAAGATTCTGATTTATTCTACTTATATTCATGCCAAGCTCTTTCAAAAAGGCGGCCCAATAACCTCTATAAGGTTTAACTTATCATAACTTACTTTGATTAAGCTCTTGTATTCAAGGGATTCAGGTCTCTGTTCTTAATCCAAGAGTAAATAAGCTCTGCTGGAGCTAACCTGTAATGATAAGGCCCAAGAAACATGAGTGGTAATTTGAGATTGTCATACTTTGCCATTACTTCTTAAGATCTGTGATAGGGAGCGTTATCAATCATGATAACAGTATTCTTTCTCCACTCCAAATCTATATCATCTAATGTAGGAGCAAGCTTGCGCAAGAAGTACATAAATGAGTGTTGATTAGTTCATCCCCTGTTCACAGTATAGAACAACTCTCCAGTACTGGACACTCCAATAATCAAGTTCATTTGACTAAGCCTCTAAGATTTTGTAACTCTATTCTTAACATAAGGAGCTGTCCAGCCTCTTCTTCTCTCATCAGTCTAGTGCAGTACTGATTCATCAATGTTAATAATTCTCTTGCCTTCACTTAGAAAGAGTATGAATTGTTAGGCTGCATACTAGCGTTGAAGCTTACTGCTGTTATTGTTATGAAGGTTCGTTATCTACTTAACTTACTTGTATGTCATCATTAGTTCATTCTTGAGGAACCTTCGAATCATCTACTTTGAACATTGAAGCTGGATCTTTGACACTAAGCTTTTCTGTATATCTGATATTTAGATAGGCACTTAGTCATAAGTAAGCATATTCACTATATGAGTGCGAGCTCTGCAGTGCAGCTTCTTATACTTGCCTCTATTAACTTACTTAAGATTCCAAAAGTTCGCTTTTTTTAATGGATTGTTAAGGTACCTTCTTAACTTATAGTATGAAATGCCAAGCCTCTTCATAATCTGCTAGCAGTTTAGCTTTTCAGACATCCTTAGTCTTTGAGATTCCTGAGCCAGCTTGACCTCTTTTTGCTGCTGCTCCTTTTCTTTCCTCATGATCTTGAGTTACCTTCGAGGCACTATAGCTTAAAGCTAAGTATACTATCCAAAGATTGGAAGTGAGTCTTTCATTTTATGGTTCTCTAATACTTTCTATTCTAATTCCTTCATATCAATTGAAAGGGGCTCTTTCGAGCATACCTTAAGGCTCTAATTCTGATTAGGTATAGTCAGTGTAGATCTCAAGTGTGATCTGGCCAAGAGTCTATATTTAGTGGCTATCTAGTAACGATTCTTTAAATCCTCCTAGTTTACTTACTCTATAGTTTTCCTTAGGATCAATAATAAAGCCTTTGAAATTCAAAGATTCTAATGAATCTTCCAGATCATAGTAGTAGTTAAGCATTTCTCTTTTACTTACAGTCTCTATCTCAACATTAGCAACTGTAATGTTCCTTTAGTATAACATATTGGTTGTTATGTAATCTGCAGTATTGCTTTCATCATCTGTTTTACTACTTGAGCTTCGCTCACTATCTGAACTACTAGAGCTTTTATCTTCTTCCTCTTATTGGAAAAATTCAACCAGCTTAGACTATCTCTTTTTAGAACTTGATTCCATAAGTTCATTGCTTAATTTCCTAATAATGAATTACTTTGGTGCTGGTAGGAAATCCGCATGCGGAAATCGGATCATGCTGAAAGCATTTCATAATAGTGAAAATGACTATCTCATTATAGTAACAGTGCTGTCTCATGAGCCAATATTTGGCTATTTAAAACGGCTGATGGCACCCTCCTATTAGAATTTAATGAACCAAGCGTAACTTACTGGCATCGATGTTTAAGAACTAGCTTAGAAGTGCAAAAGCAAGAAAGAACTCTACAACTTTCTCACCCAGGATTGTCGGGCCTTCTTACCCAAGCTGATTCAACCAACATTTACTTCTTCAAGTCCATCATAAGAGCAAAGAAGGAGGTAAGCATCTCTCCTTAATTGTAACCGTCTTCATAGTACATCAGAAGAGAAGACGTCAAAGTGTCCGCAGTGCCTCACATAGAGGACTTACAGTCCAGGACTTCCTCGATTATGCGAGAGACATCCCCAGACTACTCAACCTTCTCCCTGATGAGCGAGACTGGGTCCACTTAGACAGGCAATGGATCTGTGATTTGCTCTATACCTTAGACACCGACGGTGTCACCAACATGATTCACGATGCAATGCTTTAACGGAAAGAAAGGCTTGAGCAAAGCAGAGACCTAGTCATTGAAATGAGACCTGAATTTGTTGACGCACTCTCTAGATGCCTCAGCTTCAGCAGCAAGTTTACTCTCTTTACATTTCCTTTGTAGCCGAGAGAGGCAAAGCTGTGAATCTCATGAAGGACTCATCTAAAAGAAAGAGAACAAGAGATGAAATTGAAGAGGTGAAAGATTATGAGACAGCCTTGAAGTCAGACAGGCAGCTCTTTCTATAAGAAACAAAGAGGCTGAAGCAAGAGCATGATAACTTGAAAAGTGAAGTACTTGACTTACGCAAAATGAAGGAGCAAGTTATGCAAGACTTCGGCTCTCAGAATCTGGAAGGGCAGGTGCAGAACTTCAGCCTTTGACTTCTGCTGGTCTCTATTCTCATCTATTCTTTGAACACTACTAATAGAAAGAGTTAGAATATGGTGAATTCTTTTAGAAATTAAGCTTTAAAATCATCTTCTTTTTAACCCTCTCTTTAGGGGTTCCTATGATCTATATCACTTTTCAAGTTTCTCTTTTAATTTGAAGCCTTCTTCAACCAGGTTTCCATACTTTCTTCGACTTCTTCATGCTCCTTGTAAGTTTCACTAAAAGATTTGTCTCTGCAACTCCTCCTTACAAGTATAACTCAGTTTTCAGTTAAGTCCTTAATCTGCTCTGCCTTCTCTAAAGCCTTCCTACTTCTCTTATTAGTCTTTATCTTTCCTTCCTTGCTCTTCGAACTTTCTCTGCCTGGCTCTTAAGTGATCTCCTCATATTGGCGCCTCACGCCGTTTTTGAAGATCTTCTCAACTTCACTAATAGGCTTGTCTTAGAGCACAGGGTTCTGGCTCATCTTCTCTACAATGAATTCTATGATAGAAGGTTAATAGAACCCTAATTTACTTTGAGTGTCTGGCTCTTCAGCCACAGCTTCAGTTTTCATTTCCTCTTCAGAGGCCTTCTTTGCTTCCTCGATATCCTTTTTGGCTCCTATGAAAGAACTTTCTACTTTTTCGCCTATCTTCTCCACTATAGCCTTTACAACTGCAACTTAATGATCGATGGCTATAATCTTTTCAGAAGGAACTTCGGGCTCCTTTGCTTGATCAATAATATCCATATCAATAGCTTCTTATTTTTCTTACAAATTAAATTATACTTCATTGAACTTTTTGTCTAATATAAGGTCGATTTCTTTCTACTCTACGTATAGAAGCTACTCAGCACTATCTTTGGAGTTGAGTCTATACAAAACTCTTTGCCATCTGCCCTTAGTATTAAGTCTTCCAATTCTTCCTATAATCTGCTCTTCATACCTTTTAGAGAAGACATCTGCGATGATGAGGTAAGAACCTCCGTTCTAGTTGATTTCATCATTCGTCTGAATGTTAGTCCCTCTTCCATGAGCTTCTTTCAGCAAGTATATTCCATATTCCTTTTTCGCATTCTTCATTAAGTATCTGCCTTCAATCATGGATTCGATATTGGCGGCTTGCCCTCTGCTTAAACTTGTGAAGTCGTAGCCCGATCTCAAATGGCCTATCTCTATTGCATTATAGTTAGTTGAAGCCACTATTAGAACTGGGGAGTGGCTTAGCTGCTCTATTATAATTTCTTTGATCTTAGCCAAGTAATCACTCTAATTAGTGCTCACAAACACATCCGGGTATTGAGTCTTTTTATTTCCCTAGAGTTTATCAAGAGTGGGAAATACTACAGGTGTAGCTTGAAAAGCTAGCTTTAAACAGTTCTCTTCAGTAAAAGAGAGATTGCTTCCAGAAAATCCTATCACTTTATGAGCTTGCTGAAAGTACTCAAGAGAGTTGATTATAGTATCAACAGAGCCATCAAACATAATCCAGTCGTACTCGTCCACTAATACGTAGCTTTGCTATCATACACTCACAGCCTTGCTGTTCTTTTGCATCTTCTTTAATTAGGGCTAAGTGTAGAAATAGATGCCAGTATCTTTGGCAAAGAAGTTTAGATTGCAATTAAGCTACATTGCTTTAATGACTCTCTAGTATCGTTTGAAGTCTCTTTGCACTAAGTGCTCATTCTTGCTGAGTATAAAGACTGATCTTTAAGTTTTAAGAGCAATAAGGATTGCTAAAGCAATGCATATTAGGGTCTTGCCATTGCCAATACCAAAATGAATGAAGTGATTGCTGTTAAGGTTGTCACAGATATAGTTTAAACATAAGACCTGAGAGCAGTAGAATTTGAAGCCTAAATTTTACTCCAAAGTTTCTAATTCGGCACTTACTTTTAAGAGTTCCTTTGGAGACCTGCTATTGAATCTGGATGCTCCTTGGTTTTATAAGTTCTCATTCTTGAATAGCTAAAGAAGGTCATTAACAGCCTTTTCAGAGAAGTCTTCCATAGTCCTTGGCAATTGCATTATTCTATCAAGGTTAGAGAAGTCATAGTTTAGACAGTTGTCAATAGTGTGAATGCTTAACTATACATTTTTCTCGACTTGCGCATTCACAATCAACTACTATACTTTCCTGATTTGTTCAATCTTCCCTACCATTATTGATCTCTGCTTTGCAGTCTTGAAGCAAGGCCTTTCATAAAATGCACCATTGAGACTTTGTCGATGACTTCTTGCTTTTATAAGAAGGTTTCCCTTGTTGAAGATATGTAGTCTTTTAAAGACTCTAAGTTAGGGGCAGAGCATAAGGCACATATTCTTACAAAGTACTCTGTATACTATACAGGAATGTCTCTTATAAGGTTCAATCCACAGTCTTGCTTAAGCAAGATAATAAAAGGCACGTTCATTATAAAGAAGGAATTTGGTATTAGTTTGATGACCTAAGGGTCAATTGAAAAGTAGTGCCATGTTTAAGCCAAAAGCTGAATGATGCCTGGATTAGAGTCGTTTAGCTTCTAGACTATAGCAAGCTGCTTACTTAGGCATGTTGCCTCAGTAATAAAGACCAAGTTGGCTAAGCCTATAGCTTGTCTAGCATTGGGTGACCTTATAAGTAAGAGAATTGCTTCTTATATTAAGTTCTCTTCTGGCTGATATTTTTCCCCTGTATAGTAACTGAGGGCAGCCAAGAAGATACGAGCCTTGGAGTTTTAGTCTAGCTTTTAGTTACTTGGGATCAACTCTGTAATTAAATAGAAGAGCCCTTGGTTCACTTAGGGTTCATTTGCCATCTCAAAGTGCTAAAGGAATTAAAAGAGTGATTGGGTGTTGCGGGCTATTATATCTTGAAGGATCTGTTCCTTTTATTAATAATTTGATTATTTGAAACTTTCAAAGTGTTTGACCAACATCTCATGGCCAATGATTGAGCCATAGTTAATAACCAGCTAAGGTAAGGGTCTTGGAGCTTGCATTGATTCACTTGCTAAGCTCACAGTAGTCTGGAACTCACTCACCTTCATTTCCTCGTTTGAGAGGGAGTGGTTAAGATTTTCAGAGGCCAGTGACTTGGTATCACTGCTGTTCTTGTCTTTCTTGCTTTTGTTATTGTTTATAAACTTTCTCACAACGTTCTTGAAATCCCATGTCTTTTAATAGCCTTTGAAATCCTCCTGCTACAACAGGAGACTCAAATCATAGTTGTTTAAATGTAGGAATTCCTTTGCTCTATTGATTTTGACGCTATCTTGGGTCCCTTGTACTCAGCTTTAATGCCCTTCACTTTGCCGCCCTCATCAATATTAGCCTTGGCTTCAAGATTTTCAAAAATCCGATCACCCTGCTCTAGAAGTTGAGCTAACTATTCATTTGAATTATCATTCCTTAACTCTAATTTAGGTGCTTAGTAAAGGAAAAAAGCTTACCAGGGCTTCGTTTTTCTATCTATAGGGGAAAAGACTCAGCAAGCTGATCCCGCTCTTGGGCTGGATTCATGGTATTTTTAAGTTTTGATTATAGTATTATATACTGGATTTTAAATTTAATAGGTGGATTATTAAAAAATACCACTGGATTCTTCAAATTTACTATAAGAAAAACCTCTCTCCTTCACTTATCCAGTGGATTTAAAGAGCTATAGCCTGCAAACCAGTTCAAATGCATTGCTTATGTTAATACCAACATATAAAGGTGAAAAAAGTAGGGTTGCAAGAAATGGCGGACCCGCCATGGGTCTTTTGAGTGCTTTTCGAGTCTGGCCTCCTTGAAAATTGGCTTTTTGGAAAAATCGAAAAATCCGAGGGCCTAATGGCGAATTCAACCCTATACTGTTCATAACGTACATATAACCAGTAGAAATGTGTAGTGAAAGTAGAATGGAAAGCAAAGGCACTCGTTTTCGAAAATCGAGGTCATGGTTGAAGGGGGTCCAGACTGGCTTTGGATTCTAGACTTCAGACTGGATTTTAGAACCTATAAGAGGGGGGTTTATACTAAAGTTGAATTTTTGCAAAAAGTAGTTGGGAAAGCTACTGGATTTTATGGACATATGGACTTAGTATAGTATTAGGAACACTTTCAACAATATATGATCACTAGAACACTCAAACTGCAATTAGCAGCATTCTTAAAGACTCTCTTTCTAAGACTCTTGAATTGGCCCTCTCATAATAAGTTAAATTGTGAAGTTTGGAATTTCACTATTTATCGATATTAAATCATCACTATACCAACTTATAGATTTATCACGCATATATGTATTGGGGTTTATTCATTAACTACTGTAAAAGTCATTGTTTAAATTGTGTTGCTTCATATTGAGTTGCAGAATTTTCAAAAATCTAATTTCAATAAGAGTTATATATTAAAAATAATATGCATCGCTTAAATAAGATAAATAGTTATTAATTTAAAATTTAATTAAGATTATAATTTTTGAAGAATATTTTCTTATAAATTATTAAATTATCATTAAATATATATCGTCACATGATTTTCGAAAACAATTTAAAACCGTGGTGCGACATTATCCCAGAGCATGCAAAATATTGTATGGGTGATAGGGTAGAATCCTTTTTATTAAAAAAGCGATATACCTAGTTAGTATAGATATACAAGACTTTAGACGCAAAATATCATACAATAAGAGGATTTAGTGCTGAGAGGAAATACAAAAGATAAAAAATCTCTCTACTTTTGCTTATTTTTTTTCTTTTATTCATTTGTTATAGTCTAAATAATTACTGAAGTTTATGCAAAAGGATCAAAACTACTTATACTTATACTTAAGTAGTCAAAAAGTCTTGTGATGATGATACTGCTACTGGATTTGCATGTTTACAGATTATCTTTTACTTCATAGCCATTAAGTATAAGAATAAGTAGTTTTGATCCTTGTGCATAAACTTCAGTAATTATTTAGACTATAACAAATGAATAAAAGAAAAAAAATAAGCAAAAGTAGAGAGATTTTTTATCTTTTGTATTTCCTCTCAGCACTAAATCCTCTTATTGTATGATATTTTGCGTCTAAAATCTTGTATATCTATACTAATTAGGTATATCGCTTTTTTAATAAAAATAATTCTACTTTAAAAGGACTTATCTTTTGTAAACTTTACTTGAATAATTTAGATAACTAATAGTTTATTAATATTCAAAGTGTCTAATCCCGTGTAAATGACAATTATACCCTATAAGAATTAGTGTTGTATGTGAGAGCTAAGAATTTAGGATATAGAATTGGTCAACACTTTTGAAGAATTTTATAAATATAAAATGTAAATGCCACCCACATAAAGAAACTCAAGATAAT
>ARYC01005223.1:0-11607 GCA_000711775.1 Oxytricha trifallax | reverse complement strand
ATACTGAACGATTAGTGACTGGATCTGGAATTGTTCCATCGAAGATCCCAAGGCCAAACTCGAAATCGATCTTTCCAAAGTTACGTAGGAAATCTTCCACCCAGGAACAGCATATCCTTGATAGCAGGGAGCAGAGCATTGCAGTCACCCCTGCCAAGTGCAATCATAAATATAAGTACACTCAGCTGTCACCTATCTTGGAAGCCCCAGAGGGCAGTGCTCAATACCCATCCTTATAGAAGCGCTTCGACGCGATCAGAATATAGAGCTCCTCCAAGAAGCCTTCAAGCCTACCATAAACCCCTCTGAAATCGGCTTCCACTCTCACTCCATTGGTTCAGAACCTGGCCAGCCTCCGGCTGCAGTCAACCCAGCGTAAGGGCAGTGAGGTGGTCAATGCAACAGGCCATGAGAACTGGACAGCCATTACACCAGACGCTTGCAGCTGTCCAGCAAGGCAGTGAGCAGCAGTAAAGTCACAGTGAAGGAATAGGATGGTAAGCTATAGCTCTATGATTTTATTAAGCTTTAGATGAAACTAAGTTAAGTCTACCCAACTAGTTGAATGACAAAGCACCCATAGTATACTCTGGTAACATCGATGTTGAACCATCATAACATTATACTCTCATTGGAGCAGTCAGACACCAAGTCATCCAGAGGTTGGGCACTTATGGCACCATGGCTAGGAATCTCTCAATCACCAAGGAATCCACCAAGAGGCAGCAGTTCTCGATGAGCTTCGTGGCAGCAATCACTAAGGACCAGCTGGTCGCCAGCCAAGTCATCGAGGGCGCATTCGATGCCGTGCTGTTCGAGAACTTCCTCTACCACACCCTGCGCCAGCTGCGCACTGACAAGGACCTTGGCCTGAAGAAGATCGTGCTGCTCATGGACAACGCAGTCAATCACAAGTACTCTGAAGTGTTGGAGACTGCCAGGAAGTTGAAGGTGACAGTGCTATTCAATGCCGAGTACTCACCCTGGCTCAACCCTATCGAGCAGCTGTTCTCATACATCAAGAGGCACCTCAGGCAGGAGCAGGCAGACAGCAAGTAAGTGTACTTATTATAACCTCTTATAGGATTCACTTGGTCAAGAGACTCTCTCAGATCCTTAAAGCCATGACCAAGAGTGATGTCAACAAGCTCTGGGCTTTCAGCGTCAAGCAGTGGTGCACCACCATCAGACATGGGTTCGTCTGAGTAAACTATCAATGACCATGAGTGTAGTCGTAGGTGCTCTGGCACAAGTCAAGACAAGCATCAATAGCAGTTGAACAGTTAAATTAATTGATTAAAACTTCCCTATTATATATCACGCTTTTAAGTTTAAGTTTAAACTAATCAATCGCCAAACTACCAAAACCTCTCTCACCTCCGCTCATTGCAGAGGTCAAGTCCACAATACACCAACGATGGTCCAACTGCTTGAGCTACCAATGATGGCACCGATGGATCAAGGATGGAGCAATAGATTTTAGGATCTAGAAGATGAGAATAGATTGCTGGATGGCCTCAACTCAAGTCTATCGATGATGGATCGACATGAGGTGACCATGCCAGATCAACACCAATTGACAGTGTCAAACGATCGTGTTAATCATAAGATTCCAGCCAAACATTAAAATAAAGGTTTGGATAGTTCAAGAAAAAATTGGGGGTTATATTATGATGGTAAACACTATAATGATCAAAATATTTTGGAAAATGCACGGCAACAACTTAATGCTTTTAGAGAATTGGTTATAATTATTAATTTGATTTATTTCTCTAATTTCCTATTTTTACGTATTTTATCAATATTAGTAACAGCAGTAATAGCAGCAGCAATAGTAGTTACAGTAGTATTGACGATGCAAAAATTATAAGTGCTTATAGAATTTTCATTGTAAGGTGCAATTAGTAGTTTTTAGAAGAATCTCATACAAAGCCATATCTCAGAGTATGAATCCACTTCTTGATGTTGATGCTGAATGCCCAGAGTCCTCGAACATCATCCTCGCTCATATTTTTAATTATCTCTTGGATGCGCTTGACCAGTTGCACTCTAAATTTTAGTTATGATAGTAAACTTACTTGCTATTAATGTTCTGCTGCTTGAGGTTCTTCTTAATATAAGCAAACAACTGCTCGATTGGGTTGAGCCAGGGTGAGTATTCTGCTTTGAAGAGTACATTGACTTTAAAGCGACGAGCAGTCGCAAGCATCTCTGAATACTTATGAATTATGGCATTATCCATTAAAAGCACCACCTTCTTGTTGCATAGATCTTTGTCAGTTCTTATACTTCTCAGCGTCTGATATATAAAGTTTTCGATAGCAATGAATCGAATCCTCCTTCAATTATTTGAGTCGATACCACTCTATCAACCGCAATTGCAGCTATCAGACTCATAGAGTATTGCTATCTCTTCATTATTTATTTTTCAATAGACAACTGCCTAGCTTTTAAACCATAATCACCTAAATTGGCAAGCATTTCCTTTTGATATTGTGAGATTGGTTTATAGTTTAAATTAAGCTGGATTTGATCTGACAACAATGCTATGGGTTTGATACCATCCTTTGATTCTTCAAGTTGGCTCTGATTTGGTTATAGGTCACCTATAAGAGAGGTTGAATAAATTTGAGAACGATAGCAGAGTTGTCATGATAATAGTCTGATGATAGTATGCATAATGATTTGGAGTCTAAAGTTAGATATGTTGATTTTGTGGAATCTGGAACCATGCAACCATGAGATATCTTCAGGGTATCTTCATCTGGACCATACAACCTGAGTGCTGAATCCTGTAATGTAAGTTCAGATCCATACAACTTGGATTGATACAACTTGGATCCATACAACCTGGAATCATACAACATGGATCCATATAACTTAGCGCGGATTCATGCAATCATAGAGCAGAACCATCCAATCCAAGAGATATCTTCAGGGTATCTTCATCTAGCATAGGAGTTGAAATCATCCTATAATTTCAAGAGATTACTTTTAGACTTTCATCTCTCTCGCTCTTAATGCTATCAAAGATAAGTAATCGCTCCAACTCAGTTCAATAGGATAGTTTACCAAAGTCAAGAATAGAACCAACATATCATAGACTATCATCATGCAACAACCATCAACTTTCAAATTCAACTTCTTGTACTTACTCTCATCTATATTCGAGCTGCTTAATGCTGAGAGCGATAGCTTTCTAGGAGTTAGCTGAATCACTTTTCTCTATCTCTAACTTAACAAAGACCTGCTTGATTTCTTCAAAGTCGATTGCAACTTTAGTTTTGATACTCTGTCGATCAATGGCGTGAGCCCTGAATGAATTCGTTTAATCTGTTCATCATCCGAAGTGACTTTCTTGACAGTGCTCTGCAACTTCAAATTTCTGAACTTCTTCAGAGTACTCTATTAGTATTGGGCACTGTCTTCCACTTCAGGAATAGGAGATAAATTTTTATTCAGCTTCTGCTTAGCTTACAAATTCTAACGAGGTGGAGTTTGCATAAGAATTGACTTCTAAAAATAATCCAATAACAAATGTGATCAAATCGCTTACTTTAGAAGTGCTTGATGATTTCTCTGATTTCTAAAAATTAGATTGCTTTGCAAACTTGGTCAAACTACTATTACTAGAATGAGATTTTGAAATTGGTTTTGCTTTAGTCTACAATAGTGAATGATGATTGGATGATAACGAAGCATTAGCAGCAGCTTAAAGCTTAATGCTTTGAGTAGTATTTTAAGCAGGCAAATTTCTTGATCTTATAAATGAAACTGCATCCGATTCATTTGATTATTCCTAAAATTATTTATCATTCAACTGCTTGCCAAGCAGCATCTCTCCATACTGCAACTCCTTATCGCCTGCGATGATTTTACTGCGATTCTTGGTTGTGATGAGTTTAGTATCTCTCTCACTCCTCTTGCCAAGAATACTCTTTTGATTTAGTGACCACTATTTAGGAGGCAAGTAGTCAGATCTGAAATTACTTTCATCAAATGATATAATTACTGCATCTTCACTTAAGAACTATGATAACAGTCGACTCACCCATAAGCGCTTGCCATTATAAGCAGGATCTCTATATTTGATATTCGCCGCCTCTGTCTTACCAAACTTCAAATAAAACTACTCCTTGAGAATTTTATGAATCGTTGAGATGCAAGGCACTTTGAATGTATACTATAATGGCGAACTCGTTTTCATTTCTTGCAATCTATTATGTATATTTCTTCCAGTGCATTGATAAATCCCAACTTCCTCAATGCATTCGCCAACTGCAGCAACCAGCTGCTCATTATTTCTCTCCCTCCTCTTGCCAGATTTTTTAGGTTCTTAAGGAGGCAATACTTAAGTTCTTAATTCATGCTTAAACTTCTCAACAGTTCTTGATACAAACTCTGCTGTCACTCGCAACTTCTTAGAAATTTACTTTGGCTTCAACTAATCTTCCATATACATTCTTACTATCTCAAGTCGTTTATGTGCAAGCTTTGCTTCTCGAGGCTTTAAATAGGTATTGCTTCTTAAAGATGATTAGAGTTTAGCTGCTT
Source organism: Oxytricha trifallax (assembly GCA_000711775.1). Classification (NCBI taxonomy): domain Eukaryota; phylum Ciliophora; class Spirotrichea; order Sporadotrichida; family Oxytrichidae; genus Oxytricha; species Oxytricha trifallax. The sequence goes on along the minus strand of ARYC01005223.1, from coordinate 7,053 downwards.
TGAATTTTAAATCAGAGATAGAAATCCAGTTTGAATCAATTGCGTTGATTGCTTATCTTTAGTAGATCCAGATATCTAAATATAATTTGGATTAGAGTGATTCTTAAATTTTAGATTATTCTACTTACCAACTTTGATTTGCGAAAATTATTTAAGAACTGCTCAAGGTATTAGCAGAGTGAATCGTCGTTGAGCAAGCTCTTAATCTATCATGTCTTTCAAATATGCATCGATTCCTTCTAATGGCATCTATATGATCAACCCTCCTTGTAAGGAACTCACTTGAGGAGGAATCTCACCAGAGTTGAGCAGAGTTCCTGTATTGTATGAATATTTTGCAGGAGCAACCACTTGCACGAAATTCTTTCCTAAAATCACAGGTCCCCACTTTGTAATTTGCTTATCTTAAACCTTGATTCAACTTTGCTTGATGTTTTGAAATGAATGCTGGCTTAGATGATCGTCGCTGACGATCGAGTGTTGCGATAGCTCTTGCAAAGATTGCGATAGTTTTTCAGATTGCTCGCTAAGGAGATTTGATTTTAGCGCTGCTTTCATTTTTAAATTAGAAGTATTTAATATAATAACTTAGTGTAATAGTATATTTTAAAATTCAAGATTTTCATTGATAGCTTAAATTAATCTTATAACTACATGCTTATATTAAACTTAATATTGAGCTATCTTAAGACTATTATATTATGTTAATATTATTAATTATCAAACTTGCTAATGTAGCGCTCCTTCATAACAGATTCGCGAGGATAAGTTCTCACTGGAACTTAAGTGCTTCAATTCATGGAACAGTCACTTGAGCAATACACAATCGTCTTTGGCATTCAACTTGCCTTTCACACTATCAGAACCATATAAATCTAAGGTCTATTCCTGGGTGACAACTAAGAACTTATCTAATTTGTGATCGAAATCATGAACCTCAGGTACAGACCTGCTTAAACATAAGAGATGGGTTGAGCAATGCATTGCAAGCTTAAACAAGCTTAGAATTATTATGTTTGATTAATTGCAACTGTTAAGCAATATAATATGCAAAGAGGTTTATGCAACCTCGCAATTGATGCTTTATTATTAATAAGTTATTATTTTATAATCAATAATTATATCAAAGAATGAAGTCAAGCAAAACTACCAAGCAGCACTGCTTCACTTTCAATCATTCATCTAAAGCACCTGGTGGATACATCTTAGAAATATATAAGGCAAGTAATTTAGCAATGTTGATGCATTCGCAAAGTATAGGTGATCGACGAGCGATTCAAGCGCACATTCAAGTTTTAAGTTGATCCGCAAAGAGGCTTCAAGAATGTTGTAAATTTGGAGGTTGCAGAGAACGAACCAGTTGTTGCAGTAACCTATAAGTGGTGCGGATATCACAACGTATGGATTTATCCATTCAAGAAGGAAGACCCATACATGCACTAAGTGTATATACTTCTTGATCCTGAAGATTCTTCTGATGGTTGGTTCTTCAGCTTTGATAATGACAGTCTAATTCAAGTAGAGTAAGGAATTTAAATCAAACTATTGCTAACGCGCAATTTATAGTTAAATCAAGGGAGAATACAGGAAGACTATAAATAAGTATGATGAAGAAGTGAGAAAGCAGTTGACTTCGCAAGAAATGCCAGAACCCTAAGAATTCGTTGGAACAGTCAGCTTTACGGTTTGATTGCAAGCATAGGATTGAGTGATTTATATAGAGTGATTTAATAAACTGCGATGGGTATGTTTTCACCATAAAAATGTTTGTAAACTTTACTAAGAAACACAAGTATTTATAATTTCAATTCCCTAAGGCTAATTTAATTTAAACTTAACTATAACCTATAAGCCTTAATTATCCTAAAAGGCAATTACACTAAAAGAGTGATTTATAATAGCATTCTCTAAATTAATCTTCATAATTAAAAGCAATGCTTTCACTATCAATTTAAAATCTCTCTTTAAGTTATCTAATTTTAGATCCAAAATTTATTGCTAAAGTAATGAATGATAAATAGTATCATCTTGATTTGAAAACCCCTAACTCAGAAAAACTAAATACTTATTATATAAATCAGACCAATACAATAAATCAAAATTTAACCCTATCTCAAACTTTCTAACTAATGTATACTTGAATCCCTAAAATCGTTTCCCTCAGATTATTGATGATTTTGATAATGACTTCAATCAATATGATACTGATGTTGATCAAGCTAGCTTCATGTATTCCCGTTTAATAATTTACCTATATAAAATAATTAATAAAAAATTGATTTGATTCTTGATAACTCTGATTCAATGCGCGCATTCATGGTCTAATTAATTCCTAAAAAAATAATTAATAAAATACTTAGCCTTTAGATGTTATTAGTTTAGATTCCTCATTATGATTTAATTGTTAGCTAACTCTGATTTCTGATTTAATTCAACTCTGATTCCATTGCTGCTGATCCTCTGATTTCAATAATGCTAAAACTTACCATTTTTTAAAAGATTAGACAAGTCAGGATGAGTTTCTTCGTGCTTCCCCTTGGTACACACCAGTGAATCAAAGCTTCCAATATCTATTGATTCAAAGATGTGAAGGTTGGCTACTGCTCAGCTAGCGTCTTCCAGTACCCACTAGTGAGAGGGATCTCCGAGTAAGAACGAGTAAAATCTTCCAATATATTTTAAGCCTTCTTACCCCTCAATCCGATCGAAAAAAAGCTTCCAATATCTTTTAGTGACCACCCGAAACTCATCCTAAATTATTTATTACACTGCTTCGCTTAAGTAGGGTTTGCAGCATCACCAATCATTGCAATATTCAAGTGGTTGGTGAGCAGTGATTTAACAAAACTAAGGTCTTGATTTTGATTTTTAAAAGTATTTTAGGGCATTAAGATAACAATCAAAATCCATGTAGAATTAGTCCATGTTCATTAGTAATTTTAAGTAGTCTCCTTTGTGATTTTTAACATCCTTCTCATAAATCCTGAGCTAATCAAATTAAATTTCTTGGATTTACTTAGCAACATTAATTTAGTCTTCTCCTTCTGATTTCTTAATTTTAATTGTAACCTATTTCTCTATCTAAAGTGATTCTTAATTTGCTTTGCATTAAATGGCTTTAGTAGCTACAATTTAAAATTACTGCTGATCTCATTGTATTATGAGCTGTACTGCTTTACTTTACTATCTAAAATTTTCCTTTAGATTGTTGAATCCTAACTTTGAGATTACTTGTGAAATCTAGGGCATAAACTTTTATAAATTATAGCGATAATTAAAAATCCCTAGAATTTTCAAAAAGAGTATAACATCATAGACTGAGCCTTAATGTACTACATTTTTAAAAGAGCAATTTAGCTTTACTAAGATTAATTAAAAGACAAGCTTGTTAGTTTAAGCTCGCAGCACTAATTTTTAACAGTTACTCATTGTCAAAATTATTTAAAACCAGAGAGATTTTCAAAAAGATTTTAAAATAGAGACTTTACTCTTGAATGGAGGGTATCCAACCATAGGCTGCGGCTGGACCCTAATGCTCCCGAGTAGAAGGAGCATGTTAGATATTGGCTATGATAAAAGTTAGGAAGGAGTCTTAAGTAAGGGCAGCAAAAAATCAAGAGGCAAAAGTTTGATTTTTGCTCAAATTTGCGAAATTTTAATGTGATAATGAATTATGAAATTCGCTGGCTTAAATAGGCCTGGAACCATACAATCTGGAGTCATACAGCTGGATTCATACAACTGGAGCTGTACAACTTGGATTCTTACAACCTAAGGTTGAGTCTTGCATATTTTGTCTCTAATGCAGCTATACAACTTTATGTTGAGCAATTAACATACTCAGCGATTTCTTAATACACTTTTGCATGAATTTTTGAGATATCTTCAGGATATCTTCCTGGAACCATACAACCTGGAGATATCTTCAGGATATCTTACATCTGGAACCATACAACCTTAGAGTGGATTCTTACAACTTAGCATCTCTAATTCGACTAAACCACCTCAAATATAACTCTATCACTTATATATGATGTTGCTATACTCTATTGCATTGATTGGAGGTGTTATGGAGGTATAGTGATTAGAAGGGGTAAGAAATGACAAGTTTGACTTTAGAGAGGTTTTTGACTTCTTAACCATAGTATTGCTAAGAATTTAGGTCTATTCTCAAACTAAAGACCAATTGACTTAACATACCCAACTCTCACCTAATCATGCCAAACCCATCCAAATCATCATTAATCGTATCAGAGGCATCGAAAACATCATTAGAGTTGAAGTCAGAGCTCTTAGGCAAAAATCGATGTTTCAAGATAAAGACTCAAATTGTTGGTTTGAAAGCTGTTATAAACTGTCATGAAAAACTAAGAATTTTTGAAGTTTGGCCTCTCATATTCTAACCCATATACATCAGATCAGCTTGTATTTGCATTTGTATATGCATCACTGTTGTGTTGTATCATATCAATGAAGTAAGGCTCGCCAATCATAAAGTAGGCAGAGCTATAAGCAATATTCTCGAAAATTTTCACAAGCCTTGAAATTTGAGATATCTCAGGATATCTTCCTGGAACCATACAGCCTAAGGGTGGAACCATACAACCTTAAAACCCAAAATTTGATAAAATCTCATAATAATGCAACATTTTTGCCTGATATATGTGCATATGAATATTGCAATCGATTGCTGCATTATTTAGTCATTGAGGAGAGTGCAATCACAAAGTATGATATAAAGGAAATTAGATTAAAGAGTATAGTGCAAGAGATTAGGTTGTGAATGTATTAGGGAAGGGATTATTAATAGTTTGCGAATTAGTCACTGACTGTTGTTTAAGAACGCGATTTCATCCTAAAGGTGCATGATATGTCTTGGGTAGTCTGCTTCAATCATACCTAAGAGTTCATTAGCAACATCTTTGATAGTGATCTTGCCAGACCAGAGTCGTTGCACTTAGCCATAGCCTTTGAATTGATTTCCATACGCTGGAGCTGCCTTCTCTTCATCAGAAAGAAATTCGTCTTTACAAACCTTCAGAATCAATTTGTTTTAACCTGGCTTTAGCACTAAGTATAGAATGAAAGTAATTGGCTTGTTCAAGTATTCGTTAGATTGATGAATTGATTTGTCGTCTCTGGCTGCTTGCTGCACTTCATTGGAAACTACACTAAAGCCACTCCAAGGTTTGAAGAGTCGATCCTTTTTGAAAGCATAATCTAATCCAGCAATCAACACTTTCATATTGAAGGAAGATGGCCCAACTAGATATCTCATGATATTTTGATGAGGAGGGAATATGCCTCGCTGCATTAGTTCAAGATTTGCAATACATACTCCTATAGCTATTCTTAGTCTGTAAACATGCTTGAGCTTTGTTGCATTCATCAGGAATTTCCCAAGAGGGTAGAATTTCTAGTTTATTCTGAAGCTTTAAATGAATAAATTTTCATCACTGTCAAAGAAAAGATTTTGGCAAGGCAGAATGAACTTGGCGTCTCTATGGTCTTTTAATAAGTTGAATTCGTGATTCGCTCTATTCTTAGCGTGCTGCCTTAATAAAGTTTCAGCCAACTGTATGATTAATCGTTTTGTATATCCTTCATTTGGAAGACTATCTCTTTGGTTGTTTGCACATACATTATCTAGATATTTTCAAAGCCCAAGAAGTTCAAGAACTTTGCAAGAGTCTTCACGTAATCGTCTTCATCGTCTTTGAATGATAAGATGCCCTGTTTTATGATTTGGTTCATTTAGTTGTAATACTGAAAGTATGAAGCTGTACTATTATTATTCAGCAGGTCTTAGCGCCCAACACCAATATAACTCAAGTTTGACTCAGAGTTTAGTCTTAAATTTAAAACTTTTGCATCATCAATCCAAGGTTCATAATTTGACTTTACTAATTGCGATCCATGGTCTTGCTTGCTATTCTTTGCTGATTGAACCTTCTGTGGTGTTATCACGCAATCAACTTCTAAATAAAGAATAAATCTCAAATCGAATACATCTAAATTATTATTGCTGCTACTGCTACTGATGCTGCTTCTAATACTACTACTGCTAATTGAGTCTGCTATAGACATCGACTTTTTCATTTCTTCGTCATATTTATTATTCTAGCTTGCAATTAATGCTTGCGCATTAAAATATAAACTCATTCTATATCCATTGGTTGATTAGCAATACTTGCAAAAAATAGATGAGGATAAATTAAAATTTAAGACTTAATACTTCATTAGCTGGATTGATTTTAAAGTATGTAATCTAAAAAAATGATACAGTTGATATACTTACTCTGTTTGGATATGAAGGGTTAAGGTATTGAGGAATGTTGTATGCAAGGTAGAGAGCAGTGTATCTTACCACCTCTCACAAAGCTATTAGATAGGTTCTTTTTGCATTGCGTTATCATAATAAATAGGAATGTTGTTAACACCTCTGATGACTCTCACGAATCCATTCGCATTCCAGTGAAGAACCCCAGGAGTTTAGATAATTTAGTATTAGTTCTATTGCAAACCACAATCAACAACTGAAGCATCGCAAACTATGCTCTAATCATCAATAGAATTTTCATTGATTTGATCTTTAAGTGTTGCATTAATCAGGGAGTTGAAATTTAAGAAAAATTTGCAATTCTTGCAGAAGTTGATTGGAGCGCATTCAACACCATTGAAGTTGAATCTTGAATGATAGGTAGAGCAAGTATCATCAGTGATCTCAGATAGTGCATGAATTGATAGACAGCGATAGCATTGCAAGACAAACTTCTCAGATATGTGACCTACTCTTCGTCACCGCCATTTAAACTGATATCTGTTAATTTTTAATATATAATATACTAGTTAATCTCAAAGTGTGATTTATACAATTTCGCTTGATTTTAAAATAATAACTTAACAGGCAGAGGTTTATAATGGTAGAATAATCTAAAAATTAACACTTTTGGCATCGATAAGCATGCCTCCCTATTATTCTATGTATAATCTGAGAATCCTTATGATTATGCTGAATTTCATTATAAAAATGATTTTCAACTAATTTTGATG
>ARYC01005219.1:0-12463 GCA_000711775.1 Oxytricha trifallax | reverse complement strand
TTTTTGGATTTTTGGTTTGATTAGTTAAAATTAAAAATTAAAAGTGTGATATGTAATAAGGGGGCTTTTAATCAATAAATTTGACGATTCAAGTGCAGTTAATGGTTATATTGGTTGCTTCTATAGTCCCTGCACTCCAACTCATCGTCTTTCATATCATTCTCACACAAATCCATGCTTGATGGTGCTGCACCACTGCTTCACACTGAAAGCCCAGAGCTTGTTGACGTCTGTCTTGGTCATTGCCTTCAGAATCTGCGAAAGCCGCTTCACCAGGTGGATCGTATGAAAAGTTAGGCCCAAAATACTTACTTGCTGTCTGCTTGCTCTTAGCGGAGGTGCCTCTTGATGTAGGAGAACAACTGCTCGATGGGGTTAAGCCAGGGTGAGTATCAGCGTTGAAAAGGACAGTGACCTTGAACTTCCTAGCAGTCTCCAGCACCTCTGAATACTTGTGAATGACCGCGTTGTCCATGAGCAGCACGATCTTCTTCTGGGCGAGATCCTTGTCTGTGCGCAGCTGGCGCAGGGTGTGATAGAGGGAAGTTCTCAAACAGCACAGCATCGAAGGCCCCCTCAATGATTTGACTAGAGATCAGCTGGTCCTTGGTGATGGCTGCCACAAAGCTCATCGAAAAATGCTATCTCTTAGTGGATTCCTTGGTGGTTGAGAGATTTCGAGCCAAGAGCCCGTAAGACCCCAACCGCTGGTTGACTTGCTGCTTCGCGTTTGCGATCGGAGTATAGGTGAATGAGGGTAAGGCCTCAACTGCATCGACTACAGCTTGGGTTGCTTGATTACTGCCCTTAATGGACGAAGGGAACTTAGAATCATCTATAAAAGTGTCAAAATCCATAGAATTTGCTTACCTTCCTGTCGATTCTCTGTGATTTCGCTGCTCCTTTGAGGCCTGCTGGACAGCTGCAAGCGTCGGGGAGTGATGCATGCCATGTTTTCATTGCCATTCGCGCTCAATACTTCACTGCCCTTGCGTTGAGTTGATTATAGTCTGAGACTGGCCAGGTTCTGGACCAATGGAGTGAGAAAAGAAGCAGATTTGAGAGGGGTTTATGGTTAGCTGCTTGATTTCTTGGAGGAGCTCTATATTCTGATCGCGCTGAAGCGCTTCTGCAGGGATGTCTATTGAGCACTGCCTCTGGGGCTTCTAGGATAGGTGACAGCTGAGTATACTTGTATTTGTCGCTGCATTTGACAGGGGTGGCAGCGATTCTTTACTCCTTAACCTCAAAGATATGCTCTCTCTAGGCGGAAGATTTCCTCCGTAACTTTGTAAAGATCGATTTCTAGTTTGGCCTTGAAATTTTTTATGGAACAATTCCAGATCCAGCCACTATTCGTGCAGTATTGCCAATTTAGTCTTCTTAAGCTACTATAGAACCCTTACCATCAGATTTGACATCTCTCGAGCTGCTGATGACGCTGTATTCAAATAGTTAAGCAAAAGCAGCAATACTTACTTCGAGTTCCCAGAATTGCTTGGGGTCTCAGAATTTCAGCTTTCAGGTCACTTTCATCTTGAATTGAAACTTGGTCTTTCAAAAATGGGGTGGTGTTCGGGGTCTTCATTTTATCATACTTTCTGGCCCCATTGATTATAGATGTGTTCGATTCGATGTTAGAGTTGCCAACTAGCATCTCGCCATACTGGATGACATCGTCGGTGACGAGAACCTCAGTCTTACCAACTGCAGGGGCCAGAGAAGAGTCAAATTATTGGTTTTCCTTGTGAAGTGCAGCTGAATTGAAACTCAATTGCTTTGTAGGCATGTAATCGCTCCTGAAGTGGATTCATCCACTGATATGATCACTGCATCCTCCAAGAATAGCTGCGCGAGCAGTCTTGACACCCAAAGCCTCTTCTCGTTGAAGAATGGGTCTCTATACTTCGCATTGGCGTTCTGGGCTTTGCCAAGTCGTAAATGGAAACTTTCCTTGAGTACCTTTAATAGCGTAGCAACGCTGGGCACTGTTAGGTTCTTATATTCTTAGTCCTTACTCTGCAATTCAAGCAAGTTATCATGCAGGCGCCAGCCAGTGATCTTGTAGATGCCTTGCTGTTCAAGTATAGTAGCAATCGCCTTCAGCAACAGCGGGTTGCTCCGCGTATTCTTCCTCCCATTCTTGAGCTTTTGTTTTGGATTCAGCACTCTGTGCTCCACCTCATACTTGAACTTCTCGATTGCTTTGTATACAAATGGTCGATCCACACCCATTTCAAGTGCTATATCCTTGGGTTTCATGCCCTCCACCTTGTATTGTTAAACCACTTAGATTTTCTTTAGCGCCAGCTTCGCATCTCGACGTTTCAGGTAAGGATTCTTGGAGGATCCATTCATTGGTTAATGGTTTGAGTATTCACGATTTGATAAATCGAAAACCCCACCCTGCTCTTTCATGAAGTCTTGCAGGCCTTACCACAGCTCATCGTTCTACTTTATCTGCAGGTTCTTATGCATTACATTAGAGTTTCTCTACCCTGTTTACTGTTATGGCTTTCTAATCATTCGAAGGTACTGCTCAAGGCCATAACATAGCTGGTTATCAGTTGCCAAACTTGAAATATCGACTAACGATGATACTGCTCACTCAACATTGTCCAATGGCAGTCGTATGATTTGTCCACCCAGAATGCCCATCGTTGATGGCGGCACCTACCCATTGTTAAGGAGAGTGCCTGAGGTGTAAGTGAGCTTCAATGGCTTAGGAATTGACGGGAAGTTGGTGCCCAGAACGGCCGATGTCCACTTGAGTATAGTCTTCTACTATGGCTTCAGCGCACTCTGCTTGATTTCCTCTAACTCTTGATTGCAGAGAAACCCAAAGTTCAGAATCGACTGCGATGAAAAGGAATTGTATGAATGTTCGCTACTAATCGATGATGTACTGAATGAATGTAACATTTCCAATAACTAAGTGCTGTTCCTTGTGAGGGGTTTATATATATTACAGTCTTTTAAAGTTTAATAGTTAATACTAATAACTCAAATCACACTAAAAAATCAAACCAATGAAAATCATTCTGAGATTTTGAACTATGATTTAAGTCCGATCTTTCAGAATTTTATAATTAATTTAATGATTTTCGAAGATTTCCTGCTTCCCACAGGAACTTTTAACTTCTCCAACACCGATTTCGATAAACTCAGGCACATCTCTTCAGCTATGTAAGGGGATCGTGCCATCAGATTGATGCTGCAACATGCCAAAGTGACTGTGGAGTGCAAGAACTCCAAGCAAAACCTGGTCTTCAACTGTTCCTTGCTCGAATTCCTCTCATCAGGAAATCCATTCAACATCGCCTTACTCATGAAGAAGCTGATCCAGTGCAAAGGAATGAACCCTATCCTGACCGAGTACGTTTGCAAGCCAGCCAGTAACTTTGTCTCATAGATCATGAGTCAGGTTAGCATTAACACTGCCACTCAGTCTACGTTCACTCTCGCCGAGGCAGAATAATTCCGCAAGGACATGGATGATTTGATTTAATCTCAAAACATCACATTCAGATCCAGAAAGGTTCAATTCAAAGCCAGACCAACTATACCATCAGTGGTAGTTCATTTTAAGTTAATTACCCTATGCCCGCAGACTACCAATAGAGGAAGTTCACCAAGCCTACGACCAACTAAAATGTCAATAGACTCCTCAAGATTTCAGGACTCGAGATCAAAAATGATGTTGATCTTCTGAATTCTTTCAAAGCCAAGTACAACGATCCCGCAGAACAAGATTTTGTCAAGGAAATCGAGGCTTTGGCAGATGAAGCTGTGCTATAAGAAGCTGAGAGACTGAAGAAGACCTCAAGGGGACAAAGTGCAAACCCATCACCTACCAACCCTCTACCTAAACCAGCAGCAAGCAGCCTAAACTCTTCGAAAAGTCGCCCAAGTCAATCATTATGTTGAAGATGATGATGATGAGGATGATGATGATCAACAATCCCCCAAACAGATGAAGTAACGCGTGACCACTCCTTACAACCTGAGAAACATCCCCTCAGTGAAGAAGACCACCTTCGAAAGCGATTCCAAGAGCAAGTTTGCCAAATAAAGAGACTGCTATACCCCAGAGCCCTCAAGAAGCAGACTTCAAAGCCAGAGAGAACCCAGCCAAAAGCAACCCTACAGTGTGAGAAAGAGCAGCAATTTGAACAACTCTGACCATTCAGAGGAAAGGGAGACTCGATATGACAGACATCGCCAAAGCCAGACCAGGAAATCACCTTATGGAAGCCAATTCAGCTGCGCTATGAGAGTTTCTAACTACGAACGACCTGCATGTGGTGTTACTGAAAGCATGATGAACATGAACTAAAGCGTTCCCCCAATCCTAATGATAATTTCAATTGGGAATTGATTGAGGCAAAGCTAAAAGAGGACTATGAGACTATTCTCAAGAACACCATCGCGGAAGACCTGAAAACCTCTCACTACTCTATAGATGTGATTTAACTTCTCACCCAGTTCGAAAAGAAATACACGAAGAGTGATTGCTTCGGTGAGTTCCCTCTTCTGGAAATGCTTTAGAATTCCCAAAAAATGAACTCTGGAACCTGTGCTGTTGACTTCTTCTTTGCAAACGAAAAAGTGGTCTAATATCAACTTGAGATGAAAAGAAAATCTTGCTTCGTTGAAAAAGACCGAGAGGTCCAGCTAATTACTCAAACAACGTACAAGAGAATGCTTGGTAAGAGAACTGAGTAAGTAGACCTTTCAGACGTGATAAAAGAAATGAAAAGCAGAGATTAAAGAGACAGAAAACCTCTCTCAATTCACTCAACTAAAATAATATTGGTGGTGGTGATCCCGATGACGGATAAGAAGACCAGTAAATGCTTAATGTCAATGCCAATCAAAGCAGCTTTGAGCAACACAGATACCCATTAAGTTCTCGCAAGAAATACCACCAGAAGACTCTAAGCTAAAATGTTGAGTAAGCATCTCAAAGCTAAGTCAAGGACAAGCTTGACATGATCCCCAGCCATTTCTTATTCACTCGCTGTTGGTATGTCAAGGAGAGATTTGAAGAGTTACTGCCCTCAGAATATTTCCAATACCCATTCATGATTCAGAAAGCTAATGAATGCTTTGAGTACATACAGGATAATTTCGAGTCTTCTTGGTACAATTACACTGGTTCTCCCTTCTTTAACGCTTCTGTTTACAGACTAATGTTTACTCCTCATCGATTCATCCATTAACCAAACAGAATCAAGGATTACCAGTACAGGGACAAGCATGCATTCAATCCCAATGTAAACTTCTGCAGCAAAGTGCTCAATTGCCAACACTCGACTCCTAACCTCGACTAACTCATGCAGCTTGTGAACCTCTTGAGCGATGGCCTGGTTTATATCGAAAGGAGATCATTCTGTATGCTACTATGTGCACTCTTCAAAGCAGCCCCCTAGGCTATTGTGAACCCCCTCTTCTTGAACCCCATGAAGTTTCCTCTCTTGCATGCTCTCGACTGGCTTGTCTTAGATGAGTTCTCTAGAACATATGTATTCAAAAGGCTCGGTACAATAGATTACAATAAGGCAAGTTTCTATGAGCTTGGCAGCTTCGGCCAATAGTTTTCTGATAACGAAAAGCTTTTCTCTGATTATCTAGACGACAGGAACTCTATCATTGTAGAGCTGATCTTCCATCAACGTGGTCGAGACATTCCTCAGTCAATATTCGGGGTCATCCGCAAGAATGCTGATAAGTCATTGACGATCAAATCTTCGTACAGTAAAAAAACTGTGTTGATCCCCAAAAGTATCGATTCGAAGAATAATGAATTGAAAGAAGCTTGCCAGGTGTTTATACATGATTTTACTGAAGACCCAGCATTCTACAGGTATGAAGCAGGTATTCGAAGTGCGATTCTATGGGTGCACGCTAAGATGTGAAATGGAGAAGACTGTTCTATACTAATACGACGATTTCCAATACAGTGCTCGTTAATTCTTCGTGCGTTTCTTTTCTATGTAACATTTCCATTTGTCTAACTTAATTTATAGGTACTCATCAACTAATCTTCATCAGGCGTACATTGATTTGCATAGAGGAATTGGATACCTTCAGAATCAAGTGATAAGACTCACCTATGAAAAAGCCTCGAAATGTGAGACATGGAAGGAAGTTCCGAAGGACTTACTCATTTACTACAAGACCCCACTTTCGAACTACAAGAATTTCGACTACATTATTGAATTTGTTGATAGATTTGCTAATAAATCTATTTAAGAACGCTCTGATATGTTAAGTAAGAATTTAATGCTAGCTAAATATTTTAGGGTAAATGCTCAGAGGCTAAATACATAATGATGTATATGTAGCTTAGAAGGGATATCCTAACAGGCCTCTAAGCATTATTAACTCAATCTATCAGTTTAACACACTCGTCACCTTGGTTAAAAACCTTCCCAGAAATTCAGAGCTTCGCACAACCTCAAGGAAAGATCTTTTATTGGCACAGGATGTACTCGAAAGTCTTCATGAAACTTTTATGGAACTTATCCATAAATCTTACCAAGAGTATTTCAAGATTTATGAATCAACGTAAGCATATTTTAGATTAAAATTCTATAGTTATCTCTAACTGAAGGAGAATGAATTCCATCCTCTCGTAATGACACTCAACTGGTCGATCCCTGATGATCTAAAGATTGTAATGGGTCTTATTCAAAGCCTCGCTGATTAAGCATAGAGAAATCCTCCTTGGCCAGATAATTATCTTACAAAACAACAGAGATATGGTGACGAAATTTTTCTTGCCCTAAAAGACCAAGTAAAGAGACTTCCAATCAAAAATATAGATGGAATGTCTGCCAGAGAATAAGCTCTGCTTGAGAACTCGCCATGGCTTCTCCACTTAGAAGCTTTCAAGAACAGGTTTTTGCACTACAGCTCCAAAAAGAATGACACTCTTCAGTAAGTGGATTTAAATTCTAACATTTCTTTATAGGAAAGTGATTGTTAAACCCCCATCATTCTACATCAGAAAAGTTAACTAGCTTTCAAATGATCATGACAACGCTGTAATGTTTGAAGGACTTACACTCAACAGCATGATATAGATTAGTGATTCTGACTAAGATGTAGAAATGGAAGACGAAGACTTGATGCAGAGCTATAGACTTTCACAAACTCCCTCAAGGATTTCTAATTATGGACAGCCAAGCAAAGCAAATCCTTATCAGCAGTCCCATTCTACAAGATAGTCGCAAGCATTTGACAATGTACATGAGCAACATAGATAACAGTACCAGGACAAGATGCAAATCCAGCAAGTTCTCTCATCAGTGAACTAATTCTAGCAGAGAAATCCTACTGAAATTTATGGAACTACACCTATCGGAACATTTCCAAATTACCCCAATCAACAGTAATTCTATGAAGGAGTTGACCAAAACTACTCGTAAAACTATCACCAGCAAAGGGATTAGTAGTAGTATTGAGTGTCAACTAACATGAATCAAGATGCAGCAGCAGCTTCCTTCAGGGTACAACTTAAACAGAAAGGAAATGTTTGGAAGCAATAAAAACTATGGCATGAATGATTTCTAGGGTCAGAAAAATTACCAGCAAGATGAAGGCTTCAAGTAAACTCAGAGCAGAGAAACGATTGGTAATGACATGTACAAGCATTACGCTGAAGATATTACCGGCAGATAGGAATAGAGACAAAGGTAAAAGTAGCTCTTACAACATAAAAAACTGCCAAAACTACTTGATTTTCCTTCTTAAAATCAAAGCAAAGAGGTCCTATCCTTAAACAGAGGGTAAGCTAACGCAAATGCTTCGAATTCAAGACTGGATAGCAATCAAAAGGGTTCCAATTCAAGGTAGAGGCCATCCAGTGTTAAATAATTCGATACTGATGAAGATAAAACTTAGGTCATACTCGTGGATGATGAAAATTAACCAGATAAGGGACTCGGTACTTAAATTCAACAGATTGAACCAGACCATTAACACTCTATCAACTAAAGTTAACTCCTTGGTGATGGAAATGTTCCATAAACTAACTCTTAAGGTTGCAATGACACGTGGGATAGGAAGCATGATGGAACAATTCCAAGTCTTTATGATGATATCTCAGACGAAAATACGGGATTGTAAAATTAAAACCATGGTTACGGCCAACAAAACGCTGGTATTAATCAGGGGATGATGACGTCTAAGGACCAATAACAGTAAGTATTCAATAGTATGGGGATATCTGAGGCTGGGAATTCTTTATTTGGTAATACTTCTACCAATCGTGGGCAGAATCAATTTGGGGTTATACCTCAGTAAAACTCGAACCAGTTACCTGGTAGTTCCCATCATGAGACTTCTACCAGTGATGGCACGACTAGTAAGGGTATAACTCCTCAGAGATCTGACCTTTTAAGCAGATCTGCGCTACAGCCTCACCTCAAGAAGCAGCAAACTAGTATCATGAGACCCAAACCTAAATAGACGTCTCAATCACAGTCACATGATGAAACTCAGTAGAAGCAGATGAGTGAAGTAGAAAATGCTTCAAGAGAGCAAGCTCACATTGACCAAGCCGTTGGAGATCAAGCTAAGGCTGACCAGGCTGCCAAAGATCAAGCTGCAAGAGACTAAGCTCACATTGACCAAGTCGTTGGAAATCAAGAAGCAGAAGAAGATGTTTAAGAGTAGAATAAATGAGATTATGATGAAGCTGTCAACCTGAAATGATGTTCACCTAAGGGCAGCTTGGATCAACAGACTCCTTATATTTTGTTATAGTCAAGCATTTATTTCATAGATTTTATATTGGATAAAACTTAAACTTTACAACTGTACACATTTAGGATGTCTAAATCTTTCTCATCTAAAGTCTACTATTCATTAATTACTTTCTATAATTCACTTCTTCATGCGCATCAACCGCTTTGCTTCGCAGAGTGCGTTGAAATGCCTGAATTTCCCTTCACACTACAACAGTGCTTTATTATCTAATTCCCCACTTATTAATTATTAGTAAATTAAAAACCAGGAGGCACACATGGAACAGCTAAACTACGTAGACAAGCAGAACGAACCACTCAGGCTGCAATTCGTCTACCAGCACAACACGCCCAATGCTTACTAGGTGCAGGTGTACAGGAAACACAAGTATCTGCAGCAAGACGATGCTTTCGAAGTGGAGAACCATAAAGGTGACCTCTTCTGCAATGCGAGGAATTCAACATCAGTGTAAAGGCTGGAGCCGAGTTCAAACTTACAGTGGCCTCCTCAAACAACGACCCAGTGAGAGTGCTTATCACACCTGCCGAGGCGAGTCCTACATGCTTTCTAGCTGTGCTTGATCAGCAGGAGGCATTGCAGCTGATGCTGGAGAGAGAGGAGGAGCACTTAGGAGCAGAGCCTTCAGATGATATAGAGTCTTTGATTTAATTTACGTTATTTAATACCTAATTCACTTCCCTAATTCACTCTCGATGTAACCCATCGAATATTAATTTCACACGCATATAAAACTTTAATTCACTGCTTCAATCGTCGTGATCTGCTGAACTGAGGATGCCTCACTGCTGAGGCTGGTTTGCTGGTGAATTCTCTGTGCTGATGATGCTTAGCATGCCTGAAACGTGGAAGTGGAGAGTGCGATGCTATATGTGCTGTGCTAGATTGCTATGATTACTACAACTCTCTATTTTGAGTCATCGCACTCCGCGATTTGTGCCTTGACCAAGCTACAATTGTAAGCATCTGCCTATATCATTAACAATATACAGAAGACTTGGGTCTGCGTTGCAGTTGGAGCAGCTGGTGTGAGCTGCTTGCTTTACATGCTAAAGTTACTGTTCAATAAGAGCACTCTGCTTCGAAGGTAAGCATATCAACTTGCTTCTCATTACAATGCAGTAAATCCAGTATAGGATCGAGCTTTACGATGCAGCTCTGCTGAACACTTATTGAGCTGGTGAGTTTCTTGTGGAGGGAAAGAGGGCAAAGAAGCGTGAAGTAGGATAAGTAGGTAAGCTTCATTCATTAACTTGCACAGAGTATCAGCCATAGAGGCTGAGGATGAGAGGGTGTTAAAGCAGAATCACAGAACTTGGGCAGCGATTTCTAAACTACTACTCACTTTTGGCTTAGAAATTCAAGTAAGTCAAATCAAATTAATTTCAAAACCCCAAAACATGCTAATAATTTTTTCTAAAGGGTTTTGGGTTTTAGACCTTGCACATGCCGACATCAGACCTAAATTTGAACATAAAGTGTAATTTACTAGAATTTATTATAAAATATAGGCAGGAATAAAATTACTAAACTAAGAGAGGCTACAATTTAAGCTTTAACAGAAGTCCTTATCCTTAATACTTTCACAATTACTAGGTTTTCTAAAAATCAAACTAAATTTTGATAATCAAACAATAATTGTTTTGATTTTGAGAATCTTCACATTTTTCGAAGATTTTAGAATAATAAGAATGATAGTTATAAAGCCAAGTTAGCAGCCAGCCCTCGCCCAGCAATAAACTGAGCTCAGACCAGCCGTGAGGAAAATGATAAATCAGACAAGACAACCCTAAACCTAAACTAACCTAAATCCCTATGGTGGCCACCTAATAAATCGAAATCAGACAAATCGTAAGGTGCGAAAAGCGCGCGTAAAGAGGGTGCATAAAGCTCGTATGGGGTGCATTGAAGCTCGTAAAGGTGCATTGAAGCGCGTAAAGGGTGCATTGAAGCTCGTAAGGGGTGCATTGAAGCGCTAAGGTGCATTAAGCTCGTATATCAAAGTAATTTATCTCTTTGTGGGGAGTTCCACCCCACTTCTCTCTCCAACCTTGAACCTATAAAATAATTAAACAAGATAATTAATAATTAAGAAAGATTTATTGGAACATTTACTTACCTTAGATTATCTCATTGAATCCTTGATCTGCTCCTGCTTCTATTCTGCTGTTGCTTTGCTGCTGCTGAATCTAAAGAAAATTAAAGAAATAATAAATGATTTGAAAAAAATTTAGGAACAATACTTACATTATCAATCATTGAATCTGCTGCTGCTGTCTTGTGCTGTAATCTGCTGTCTTATCTAAAAGGTTAAGAAAAAAAGAGACAAATAGTGGTGGCCACAACAAACTAATAATCTAAATCATTCTCAAACAAAAATTTTAATTATTATAACAATAATTAATTCCAACTTTACTTTAGTAAAATTATTCAGCAAATATTCGGAATTTTCTCGAATTTTCGGAGGCTAAGCCTCTATAATTATTTTTTAGAAAGTTGGAGGAACCGATGGTTCAATGATTTTGTTCAAATCTAGCTGCTGCTAGCTTCAACTGGAGTAATTACTGTTTAGTTTTAAGTTACTAAGTCGTTTTAGTTTGCTATTTAGCTTCTTGAGCAACTTTTGTATATTTAGCTCTACTTGTAAAACTTAAGCTTTACTTTGACTAAACTTGACTTTAAAACCCAGCAATCCTAAGCTCTGTAAGAGACTCTCACTTCAAGGGCTGGGGTACATACCCTGAAGGCCGAAGTGGCGTAAGACCTCTCGGGCTGTATCCTCGCCGAGGGCTTTGCAGGGCTGTTGTTGGTACTTCAAGTAAAGAGCTTTGAGGTGGAACTTAAAGGCTGGTCTGAGTTTAGCTAACTTAAAAGCAACTTTTACTTCAAGTAAAGGAAATGTTCCAGGGATTGGTAAGTACTATTCATATTCTTAACTTTTTCTACTACTATAGGTCACCAACAGGTGAGATCTCTTCAGCAGATCACGTGTTACGAGCTACATCTTGTGTTGATTGTTTGTTAGTTTTAAACTTCGTTTCTTCGTTGCCCAAGCTAAGTGGTGGCTAGGTTTATACCTGGCTCACAGTGATATAGTTGTTTGTTTACTTCATAGTTTAAGTCTTTAGGGTTTTTGAGTGGCTATGACCTGACTCTGACAACTATATTTATCTGTCGAGAGGTCCTCTAGCCAGAGCAGCCAATCTCTGGTGTTTATTGCACTGGGGAAGGGTTGCTTGAAAGCAATCGAGCCTTAGCGAGGCATGTTTGAATAGTTATAGTCTTAATTTTAAGTAATAATCTTCACTTTAACCTTAAAATCCAAGCTAAAGCCCGTTTTTTGGGCTGGACTATTGCCCTCCAGGCTTACTCTATCATCTCTACCATATCTTAATGTTGTTTTCTTATCAACAGCACCAATACCTAGTTATCCTAACAAAATTTCCGAAATTCAGGTGGAGGGGTCATAAAGTTAGCCAAGCCAAAGTGCTGTTCCGGAAAAGTTCCGTATTTTAGGTCTTAAGGCCAAATAAGTCCAAATAAGCCCCCATTTGCCTGGTATTTGAAGCCTACCACCCCTCCTATTAGTCGAACTGTCGTATAATTACTTGTTATTTGTAATAAACAGTGTTATCAATGATCCTGGTCAATTAGCCGCCATAGATATCACATGGGCTTGAGCTGGACTCAA
>ARYC01005218.1:0-21556 GCA_000711775.1 Oxytricha trifallax | reverse complement strand
AGAGGCTCTTCAAAGATTTATAAAAGCCAGAAGAGATGAACATTGATGCAGGAGCTGGCACTAAGAGAAGAAACATAGGCCCAAGCAAGCCTCTTAAGAGGAAGAAAAGAAAGAGAAGCCAAATCCTTTTGCGGGAAAATTTAATATGTGAACTTATTCATTCATTTAAATCTAAAACTTATTTATATACACAAAATCTCCCTTCTCTTGCGCATACTTTAGCTTTCTCATCATTGACTCTCTTAGCAGCACTTTAAATAAAATCGACTGTATCTATCTTTAAATCATGCATCAGATGGTAGAGCAGCAATTTCTTATAATGACCTTTCAATAACCCCCAATACAATTCAATTCCATTGAACTAAGGGATGTAAGGAACATTGAATACAGGTGTTATATTTAGCCTTTCATATTCCTTCCTTGAGTCTTTAGTTTTATGAACTGACAAGTTATCAACGAATAGAATACTTTCTTAGTCAGCGTACTTATCTCTGAGTTATTGCAAGAATTTAATATATTATTCAGTCTTTATAGAACGAGGGTGAATAACATAAGTCTCGAGGCCATATCTTCACTTATTCCACCAAGTATTGCATGAGTTTAAACCTTAACCTTTTAATCATATACTTCAATGTTGCTGTACCTCTTATACCAAGACCTTGATATGAAGGTATTAAAGGTGAACACTGCCTCATCAGCGTGTATGAACTTTATATTATGCTCTTAAGCCCTTTGCATATAATCGAATATATAATTTAAATTATCCTTATAAAATGGAACATTAAAGTCAATCACTCTCTTAATGCGATTGACTGTCTTGTAAGATATCCCACTCTTTTTATATATGTTCGCTATAGATTAAGCAGAGATGTGAAGCTCAGGAAATTGGCGATGAAACATCACAGCCTCTAAGCTAGAGAGAAATGAGCCCAGTATTTAAGAGTCTTATCATTAATAAGATATTCAATATGATGCTGCTAAAATTTTAAGGGTCTCTTAGGCTTAGAATTAAGATGCTATCTCTTTAAATTCAATGATAATAGACAGTGAGACCTCACAATTGTTGGAGATTTAGGAGTAGCCTTGCTATAGACGTATAATTCAAACAGGCTTGAGTTATTCACTATATTCATCACATCCATATCGCAACTTAAACAATAAATCTATATACTCACTGTCATAAACTGAACCCAAACCTCGCATATACTCACTTAAAATACTAATATTTAAACATTAAACCCTTACATAAACCCTATTAAAACCTTAATAAAGAAGTATGCACTAATAGTCTACTTTTATCAATCAAAAACTCAATCAAACTACTGAAAGGGTTTTGGGGTTTTGAATGTTTTAGAAACATATAAATAAAATTATATAAAAAAATAACTAATTTATTCGGAAGAATAAAAAACACCAAGTTACCTAAGAGTTTTATACGATTTAATTCATAATTAATATAATTATTTAATTCCCTAATTTTGTCCTTCTATCGCTCCATTTTTCCCTTTATAGAAGCATTAAAATAAAAAATTGCATTTAAACATTAGAGTTAACTAAACAAAAATAATTTTAATTTGATTATAATAGTCTTATAACTGTTTCCATAAGTCTGATGACATACAATTTAATGATAAGCTAATTTATTTGATAATCTTTGAATTATCACTAATAATTTTTATTAAATGTTTGTAAAAACAAACTCCATCTCTTACATATTAAATCTTCATTATATTTTTACTACGTAGTAGTGCTCTAGTGAGTAAAGGTAAAAATATTAAGCTTCAAAAATACTTGATTTGTCTATTTTATTCACATTAATATTTATTTTCTCTATTGAAATTCTTTGGAGATTGATTTACAATTGCCCATAATTTAATATATAATATTTGTAGTTTAATTATTTTATAGTTATAAATATTTATGCTGATATTTAGTAAATCATATATTCCATAAAAGATTTTTATTGAATCGCTGGGTGAAATTTATATTAATTTTTTGGAAAATTTGATTTCAATTTAGTAACTTAAGTTAAATCACTAAACCAGATAAAAAGAATTGTGTTGTTTATTATAAAATATGTTAGCTAATTGCAATTCATCTCCGAATCTCTATTTTTCATATTTTTCTTGGAAACTTTATCTTATGCCTAGAATTTTTATTGCCAAAATAATCTTTAGGATCTTATACTTCATCTAATGAACTTATCTTGTCCTCAATTTCCCAGAAAATATGCTGTATTATTTTAAGTATATTATGAATGAACTCTTGTAAATTTCAATTTGAATTAGAAAATATTCTGAGGTAACTTACCAAAAAACTTAGTTCTTTTGATAATAAATCACTTCAGTGACTATTTTTTCTTTCTATCCCCAATCTCATAACTAGCATATGTCTTACAACTTGTATGAATGAGCCTTAATTAGCATTGCCATTTGAATAATTTCATCCTTAATTTCAAACAATTTACATTCATGCTTAAAAGGCTATTATCTTCTGACTTAGCTCATTAAATTTTTACTCATTCTAGCGTTTTGTTTATTAAATAAGCAACTTTAGCCTGATTTAGGATTAAGTTTTTCTCTTGAAATAATGAGCCAGAAGGGTAATATTCAGATTACAAAAGAGAAATCTTCCATTCTTAAGTAAATCTTACAATATTTGTCATGGAGTATGATCATAATTCGCCATATAGTTTAGTCAATTAAGGAATGTTTGAATCTTTTACGCTGTAAAGCCATTACTTTTCCGTATGCAAAATCTTCTTAATTCTTTTGCAAATTTAAAAAAAATCTAATATTAAAAATGATAAATAAATTTATATAGGTTTCACTTAATGCTATAAAATTATTTCGAAAATATGTGATTTAATTTTACAAAGTATTTATTCAGTGGAAAGTTTCAATGTATTATTTCTCTTTTTTATACCATCTTTTTCAAAATTCCAGAAAAGTGACCCTCAGCATCTCAGATAATTAATAGCATAAATCTTTTAATTTAACATTAAAGAACATTAAAATATTAAAAATTAATTTTATTCATTTTTATCATTTTTATTAATTTGAATTTTGCATAAATAAGCATTACTACTTTTCAATTTCTTTGCAATTTGTAATATTTAGCGGTTGATATCCTGCGAAGTAATGTTAAAAATTGAATTCCATTAAGTGTTTCACCAAGAGATCACTAGATCTCATAAATTTTGATATCATAAAACTTTTGAGGAATATTTAATAACTTATGTGCTTTTTAGTAAGTCGCCTAAAATAAGATCTTAGGCTTTTTTGGCAAAGAAAGGAATTTAAATTTGCGGATATTTATTGAAGATAAAAATCTCTGAATAAATTGAAATCTTTTAGGGTTTATTTCACTCTCCACTTGAATGAATTGGTTTGGACATCAATCTCTAAACCTGTTATTGGATAGGAGTCTAACTGGGCTATTAATAATCATAATTTTTCAATTCAAAATTAAAGGTATAAATTATAAAGATACTTTTTATACTGCATTTTTTTAAATAAAAATTAGTTAATGTTACTATCTGAGTCATATTTTTAATACAATTATTTTAAGAGTAGGCAGTCATGTATCTCTTTAATAATGTAGAAGTTTAAATTAGTAACTGCTTTTAACTATAATAAACTTTGATTTAATCATAAATATTTAAACATACCTTTGTATCCGCATAATTGTAAGTAATCTGGAGAAATCTTTGTTCCCTCTCAATAACTTTGATTTATATCATCCAATCCAAAAAAGAGAAATTTGACTATTTTCTATCAAGTATTTGAGTGATTGAATGATTGAATGATATAATTAAAAATAAAATACCCTTGATATATACAAAGAAGATTTGAAGATTTTTGTTTATTTAATTTTATTTTCTAATAATATCTATTTCATAAAAGATAATCATTTAATGTATTTCTTTTTGATAATTTGATAATTGAGGTAATGATTGAGATTTTTGTCAAATAAATGATTAAATTGTAATAATTAGTTTAAATAAATGACACAAAACTTGATCAAGTACTTATTTTGATTGAACTACAAATATTTAATTTAAATGTCTTAAGAAAATACTTAATTTATTTGATAAATCCATATTATCTTAAATTATTATCTACAATAAAACAGAATATTGAAAAGTTAAATAAAGTATAAAATATGACTCTCGGATATCATGATTAATAGTCTATGTTATAAAAAAGATGGAGTAATTATTATTCTCAGTAAGTTTAATAGTAAAGACTAATTAAATGAAAATATTTTTATAAAAATTGAGATCACTTTAGAGAAAAAAGATTCCGATATACCTCAATGCTAAAAACTATTTATTTAAAATTTTGGCTCAAATATAGAGATGTGATGACTGCTTCAAGAATTTTTCAAAGAGAGATTGAATGTATGGATCATGATATTTAAATAGAAATGAACATGATGAAGAATATTTGGATATGAAAAGGGAAATGGAACATGAAGATTATGGAGTTAAAATTAGAAAATGAACATTTTTGGGATGATTATTTTTATATATCGAGATTTTCGATGTCTTCCTGAGAGGAGGGTCAACCGAGTAGATTTTATCCACTCTTTGGCATACGACTAATGACCTATGAATTCATCGGGAATTCGTAGTAAAATTCAAGACCTAAAATTATAATCTTAGAATTTATTGAAATGTCACAAAAACATTTAGCAACTTGTTGCAACATCTTACATTAACATGGAAACCTGAGTTACTGTTTGCAATTTATCTAACTAAATACTAAACAATTAGACTGATAATCCCTGTATTGCTTGTATGTTATTTGTTTTTATGTAGTTTAAACAGAATCTTAATCTTCCTAATAAATGTTTTACTTTTTAAGTGCTAAGTTCTATAAGAGACTTTTTTACTATCAGATAATTAGGAAAAGCTCTACCTGTTTACCCGATTAAATGTTTAATAAATTTAGTAATAAAGTTATTTTTTAATAAATAATAAACAATTCAAGCAACTTATTATGTCTGCCTAGAAATATTTATATTTTTTATCAAACTTGACTTATAAAGATAGCAAAATTTATGATAGTTATATATTCAAAAAGTTAATGTTTGCATTTTTATTTTTCAATTTTCCCAATTTAATTCTATTTTAACTATGATATAATTATTAACATTTAGATTTATATAAATCTATATTTTATATATGATTTTGTTTAATAAAGAAAATAATTCGCTATAAAAGTTTAGATGAGCATTTCAGTTTAGATACTTTTACAATGATCTCTTCGAGTAACATACAATAGCATGTAAACTTTAAGTGATTATTAAGATACAAAGTTAATTAATAGTTAGCAATAAAAATATGTAAATTCACAGTTTAAAATAAATTTCGTGATTAAAATTCTTTTCATATAAAATAGAGATAAATTAATTACTAATTATGTAAAATATTGAAGAAATAATCAAGTTTTACTAAAGAAAATATCAAATCAAAATATGAAGATTGCAGATAAGAACAGACTCGTAAATTTCAATACGATCCAATTAATAATTATGGTAGTAAAAATAATCTTAGAAAATTAGCAGATTATATTTACTTTTTAGGTATCAAATCAGCAAAAAATCTTTGATTTTATATAAATAATGCAATAGTAAAAAGAAGAGACAGTTATATTAAAGTTGCATTTAAAATCATTGTCGATTGAATCTAATGTAAATGTAAGTATTTGATAAAAACTTTAAGCATTTATATTTATGACAAGAATTATGTAGCATTTTATTCAAGATTAGGTTTAGCAGGAAAATTTAACAAAGTTACAGGAGATATTCTTTACGATTTATATTGGTCTTTCATATTTAAAAAGATAAAATATATTACCATTGAAATAAAAAATTATACGATAAGCTTTAGAAATTATAGAGAGATTAATTAACTCATTATCAAACATGAATTAAAACTTATAAAAGGAGTTTTTAATTTAAGTAAGAAATTTAAATAATAATAAAATTCATTCAAAAAAAGAGTAAAATAATGTTTTTATTAATACCCTCATTAATAAATGGTATCAAAGATATTGAAAAAAGTTTTCAATAAACCAATTTCATAGATAAATTAATAAGAAATTACAATCATTCATTAATATGCATGAATTTGATTATATAAATTAAAACATAATTAATAACATTTTCATAAATTGGAAATGATGAAAGGACTAATACTGCTACTTCGATTATTTAAGTAAAGAAATTATCTTCATTACATTATCTTTGTTTAGATTGTTTAATTTTTTTCGATTATATCTATTATTAGATAATATCGCAACTTTTAATTTTTTAATTCTTAGAGATTGTGAATATTGGAGAAATTTTTTCTTAAAATAATAAGAAACTTTCTACTAAAACGAGATTATACTAGATTTATACTATATCGCACATTCAAAATAAAAAGTCAATTGGTTGATGATTATTCAATTAAAGATTTCTTCGCTAAAACAGATTTATTTAGGATATCTCAAAAATATAAAAATTATTAAAAAAAACTGATATTTTTAATTAATAATTTAGAGAATCATAATTTTATTATTCTTCTCTATATTTAGTATTTTACTAACACTAATCTATAATAGCTTTATTTATATCAATTTAAAGGCAGTAATAGTTTATTTTAACTTTAAATTTCTTAATAATATGTATATTATCATGATTAAATATAGAATAATAATTAATTATTTTTAATAAATAAAGATTATTGGAGAATTATACTTAATATTATTGTAGGAATACATTTGATTTAAATAAATAAATAATAAATAAAATTTTAATAAAATAAATTCGTGGCAGTTAACTTTCTTGAAACCTAGACAATATGGTACTTGTTCGATTAGAGAATATTCAAAATCAGCTGGACTTTACTATTGGCGGTACCCCTCTATCGCATCGCAGAAGCGAGATAACTCGGCTTTAATTTTTGCATTATAATCAACCAAACAAGTCACTCTAAATTAAAGTCGAGTTAACTCGTTCCAGGGATGCGATAGAGGGGTACCGCCAATAGTAAAGTCCAATTGATTTTGAACTCTCTTTCAAATAAGTATCATATTGTCTAGGCTAGGACAAAGTTAACTGCCACGAATTTATTTTATTATAATTTTATTTATTATTTATTTTCCCATATCAAATGTATTCCTACATTAATATATGTTATTTATAAATTTAGGATTCCTTAAATAATATGATATTGAGTTTGACCTAATGAGTAAAATACAAATGCACAAATTTAAGATTTGAGATATCCAGATCCAAAGGCATATTGTTATTTGACGGGGAATTTCCCACCTCTAAAATGATAAATGCACAAAAAAGATGAGAAGTTTGCTCTCCCCATAAAGTTTACTGTCCATACATAAAAATATGTGATTGTTATAGATATCTAAAAATTTTATATCATATCAAGTTATTCATTTTTGAGCATTCAATATACTTATCTTTTTAAATAAAAAGTTTCACATGAGTTTTAATAAATAATGAGACATAAGATAATATATTCTTGAAATTTATCTTTAAATATAATTTATGGTCATGCGAATTATATATTTCGTGTAAATTTGCCGCCATCAAATATTAATTTTAAAATGATGACTGGTAATATTCAGAGATATGAATAAGCGTTGTAATAAAATATATTTTATTATAGAATATTGATTATTTAAAAGTTAAAATTTATTGGTTAATGATTCAAAATGGAATGATTAAGTGTATATGTCTTGCTGACATAGAGAGTATTTTTAGTATAAACACAATACTATTATTATTAATAGATTTTATTTGATCTTAGTAGTAGCATGACTTTGATATAATTTATAAGGCTTTATATAGTAATTGTTCATATATTATCTAAATTAATAAGAAAATAAACAATTTAATTTTTTGATGTGCTTCTCCATTTTTATCATTTTTCATAATTAGAAAAATCTTTTATTATAATGCCTAATTTCAATGCATGCGTTTTATACAAAACGTCTTGAATATTTTTTAATTTTGTAAAATTTCTAATAATACAAATAACCTTCAAGATTGTTACTTAAAAAAGAAACAAACCTCATTAATATATACTAAATGCAATTTGCAATAAAAAGGCATGATGGAAAATATAGATATAAAGTGATTAAAAAATAGTGATGATTAACGAGTTAAACTCAAACTTAAATATTTATCAATTCACTGTTTAATACTAAAATCAAACCATCAATTTTAGTCGTGACGTAGACGTATCTGAGTGAGTTAACGTGGCAAGTTGTGAACTTAAAAAACTCCAAAAAACCACCTCGCTCTCCATTCCAATTCTCCCTGTGCCGAGATGCATACGAGATAAGAGCCTAGCTATTGACTAGGAGTATCTCCCGCAGAGCTCACAGAGATCTGCTTCCTGTAAACAATTAAAGGATCTGGAGAAAACTCTTGCCAGGTTCCACCGCTTCTGAGATAGTAGTCTCTGTCCTTTCGCTGTGGTAGCCTCATTAGCCAGACCTGGTGTGGGAGGAAAATCATTATCGTTGGCTTCTATGGTTCTCATCGTCTCATTTTTGAAGGTTGAGCACCACTTTCATCCTGCTCCCTTTTACCTAGGAAGCTGAACTCACTCCAGGTAGCTCATCTAATGCAGGGAAATCCTTAGCGTGCAGACAACTCGAGGAGTTAAGGATCTGACAGATTGAACCCCGCCGACTGGCCCCTAATGCTGTGAACCCAGCAACCCCCTGCTTACCTCAGCAAGCCTTAGTGTAGTAGAAAGCTCTATTAGAAAGTCTTTAGCTCGGGTCCCTGTAGGTCAACCTATCCTTATAACTTTCTAATTTAATAATATTAAACAATAATGATAATAAAGAATGGAGAATAATTTATTTTAGAAGCAGCTCTGATAAGAATATTTTCCACAACTTACTTCGTTTTTTATGATAAGTCAAAAATTTGACATAATCTACCTTAATGTTGAGAATCATTACTATATTCACTCTAAATAGCAGATTGCAAACATTTAACAATGACAATATTCTTCCTTAACTGAGCTTTTATGGTATAAGAGTAATAAAACACTCCACTGTTTTTTATTTAAATAATAAATTTGCTACAACTTTTAATTATTAAAGACAATTTTCTAAATTACATTTAAATAGATAGATTTCTAATCATTTTGAATATTCATTAACTCGATTTATCTTTCAATCTGACCTAAATAATAGTAAAGTGATAATTTTTAATATCTTAGTTAGCGATGTAATCACTGCTAGTTCTTTAAATTAATGGACTATCATTAAAATTATATCATTAAATGAAGATGAAGATGGTTATTAATTCGTAGCAAGTGCTCCATTATTTCCAGGAAGTGGAATTTCTTTGAATAACCAATTATCTCATCCATCTCTCATATTTGATGAAACATAACTCCAATGTGTATAGCTAGTATTCAACATTTTTTTTATTTTATTATTAAAATTGCTTTATTATATAAAAAAATAACAGAAATTAGTATTTACTGATCAGTATAGGCTATTCTTCAATACAATAGTGTAACTTATACTAATGATTGTGAATGTATTTGATAAAATAGCAAGTTCCAAATTAATCACTATGGTCTCTAATTAATTTCATATACCCACTTAATGTAATCAATTTGCTGGATACAAAGTCAAATAAAATAGCTAACATATTTTTCATGATGAAACCAAGAAGTTGCTAACGGTCAAATGTTTATTAACTATGGTTATTATTATATTTGAAATATTTATTAAAAATTGATGAATTATTAATTATAACTTACTGAATCTATCTTTGAGAACTACGACTCTAGTGCATTTATCTATGAATAGAAGAAAAAGATTTACAATTAAATTTCCTATAAAATTGGGATAAATTTTATTACACCTCTAAATAAATTGATACATTCTGCTATGTTATGGAACTAAACATAATCCTAATAGGACCATTTTACTAGCTATAGTTTTATTTTCTTCAAATTTAGTAACAACATTCTCCAAACAAGTGGTCTAGGGAATTTCCATAATTTACATGAATAAAAATATTGTAATAATCCGATAGTATTTATACCTTTCAAAAAATATCTCTTAATGTTTACAGGCTTTAATCTTTCAGTTGTAAAATATAGTGATCATTGAATTTTAACAATAATTAATTTAAAAAAGATCAGTATTATAAATTCTTAATTTCCAATTTCCCCTATACAATTATATTTATGCATAATAAATTTATTTTTAATTTGTATAATTTTCGTAAATATTTAAACAATGACAAAAGCTTTTTACTTAAAGATTTAATTTATATTTCAGCGAAATTCAATTAATTAGTAGGTCAATTTTTTCTCTTTATTTTATCTCTGACTTACTTTTTTAATTTATTTAAATTTAAATTAAGTATATAGATGGATTGAATATTTCTAAATTACTGTTAAATAATATTTTTATTAAAATTAATTCATATTTAATATATAAAAGTAATTAGTAAAAAATAAACATTATTCTATTCAATAATCACATTTAATGCCTCTTAAACCGAAATTAAACACCAAATTGAAAGCAAGCAATTATTTTTAAATGATACCCAAATGAAATTAGTCAAACATAAAGTGATTTTATAAAAAGTTCCTAATAAAATTATTTTTTTTTAATTGTAAATATTAAATGGGTTTTAAAGTCCATAACAATAATGTCTAATTGGTATTGCATCCTCCGCTTTGATTTCTAAATGATCATTCCTCAAATTTTAATCATTTACATAAACTGTACTCTTTATGTTCTAAATTTTTGTATTATTCAAAAAATTTTTATTCATAAATTATTATTCATCAAGCATTACTTTTGTTAATCTTTTCATAGAAATTGTCGAATTCTTTTTTTATCTTGAGCTAATTATTTAATCTACGATTTTCTGAATATAGACTACAATATCTATAATGAATAAAAATAAATTCTCTAATTTTTTTATAACTATTTTTACTTGAAACATTTAGATTGCTATAAATGTATGTAAAAAATATATGGGATAATAATACATATTAATTTAGACCCTAATATAACTTGGTTATACAATAGAACATTAAATAATTAATTAAAAAAGGATAGAATCTTAATTAAGTATATTATTCTTAATAAACTGTATAACCCAAAAAACTCTTTAGTAAATGATACTTGCTAATTAATGCTTTTAAATTAAACAACTTCCTTATACTAATTCAACTTATTCTTTTAGATCATTTTTAATTTCAATAAAAAAAGACTCAGGTGGCAGTATTAAGATGTTTTTCAATCAAGTTAAAAATTCAAAATTTCATTATAAAATCAAATAAATATAGTGTCTACTTTATGAGGATATAAGCACTGTTTATTAACTTAAATGTTAACTAATTTTATTGGAAAAATAAAAAAATTATAATTCAATACTTACGTTTATGTTTAAATCTTTAGAATTTAAAAATTATATATTGTGTTATTTATTTCTGACTTAGTGTTTATAATATAAAAATGGTTTATCGTAAATCTTTGTATTTATGTTGCGTTGTTATCTTTTTTTATGATATTTCCAATATGTCAAGATCTCTTAAACTAGAAATAGCATTTACATTAAATCATACTTATTTAAGAATATATTTATATATATAGTTAAAATTATGGCCGTTTCTCTTAGCTTTGAATATTTTTAACTTTTAAAATTATTAATCAATTCGTTATTTATTTACTAAAAATGGAATTTAAATGAGACTCACACATTTGTAAAAAGTATGTTTTTTATGGTATTTAGAAGACAACTTTTGGATAAGCCTGAAATCCACCACATCCCTTAGTAGTCCAAAGTATAGTAGAAAGCTCTATTGTAAAGTCTCAGAGAAGATTCGCCTTCATATTTGTAATTAAACATTAAATTAATTAAATATTAAGTAAAACAATGTTATATAAAACCCCGTTAGTCAATTAAGAATGAAGATTGGGGATTAAGAATAAAGAAATTAAAAATATATTATTATTGGCTAAAATTAATTATAATTAGGCTAAAAACAAATTTACGCACCCTGATTGGTTTATTTTATAGAGACAATTATTCGAGCCAATGGTTTTAATAATTAGCCAAAACTTTAATAATTTACGCCAATAATAATATATTTTTAATTTCTTTATTCTTAATCCCCAATCTTCATTCTTAATTGACTAACGGGGTTTTATAGCCTGCGTTTTGTCTTTTAACCCCAAAACCCCAGCTATACAATACTTAAAAAATAAATATATATTTTAAATATTAAATTTATATATTTTATATTCTAAATGGACTTTGCAATCTTGAGGCTATGCTTTTTATTTAGTTATACGAAGTAAAAACACAAGCAAAAAGCGTTTAAATTCAAAGCTTTATGTATATCAAATTTATATTTTAATAAAAATTAAATAATAAGGCAGTAAATTTATGTATTAATCTTGCCATGATAATATTTATATTTATATTTATAAAGGAATTAAAAAGACTAGTTTTATATTTATAATTAAATGTATCTCTTAATATTGATTTATTTGCAATTTGTGATTTTTTTCTAATAGGTCCAAATGAAATTATAAGCATTTAATTTTCATAATTTTGCAAAAAAGGAATCTTTCTGATTTTAACATTACTTTAAAAAATCTAAAGTCTTTATCATAATTTTATAGTTTAGTATTTGTTAAGTAACTTACTTCAATCAATTAAAACTGAGTTCTATAGAGAACTAGCTATTTGATTTTATTATCTAATTATAATTTATTGTCAAGTGGTATTATATTCATAACAAAGGATAAGAATATAATCAGGTTTAATTTTTAACTAATATTCAATAAATTAAGGGTATTATTTAATTCATGTAGAAATGTCAATTTAAGAGACTATTTATTAATTCTTTATTCTTTAAAGTTATAAATAAGTTAGTTAATTATTATTGAACGAGATTTTTATTTCTTAAATCTATTTTTCAAGATTATCATTTAAAAATATATCAATAGATATTATTATTCTAAAGTTAGAATTCATTATTAATTTTAATAAAAAAATGATAAAAAATGTCTAAAAATGTCTTAGCTTATATCAAGAAATATGAATTTTGGTCATAGTTTCTCTAAATTACATTGAGAAATATTTTTGAAAATTTGGGAGAAATTACAACTTTTGCATTTCAATCACCTATTCAGCTATGTTTAATGGTTCTTTACCAACAACTAAAAAGTGAAACCCCAATTTTATTAACTTGTATGTATAAGAAAAATTATAACTGTCTAAAATTTGGTTGTTCTGTAACTATAAGTTAAAGTTCCTTAAAATTTATGCTTGAACAATGTTATAATTAACTCAACTGTATGGTTATTACATTTTTCCCATCATATTTGTATAATTAAATTTTTTTAATTTATTAAAAGATTCAATTTTGAAAATATAATTAATTTCTTGATAATTTATAGTAATTAAAAGTAGTTTAACTAAGGATAGAAGGGGGGGAAGTTTTCTGTCAAGAAAATCTTTTTTTAAATTTATTTTTTCTTAATGGAAATATTTTTCTTGATAACTATTAACACCTTCAATGATTTTAAAATTTTTTTAATTCAACAATCTAACCTATCAATCATGAAGTATTACAAGATCTACTTTATGTTGAACAATATTTTCATTAATATATCATTTTATTTCACATTTGTTTTTTCAAAACTGTTAGTAAGAATAATAATAAAAATACAGTTCTATATCTCAAGTTATGATATTAGAAAATAATTGAAATTTATCTTATCAACTCTTAAAAAATGTTTAAATTATCCTTTATCCATTCATTTAATAAAAAATAATTAATAAAAATATTTTATATTTAACTAATATAAAATTTATTTAAAAAAATTTACTTGACATAAAACTTCCCTCTTGTCAGGAAACTTACCCCCCGGATAGAAATGTATAATAATGAAATTATTATAAATATAGGCATTCTTAATTATAAAAAATATGTGCTTGAATAAAATAATAATTATTTAAAGCCAATATAAATAATAATATGACTTTAGACTATTTAATTTAAAATAACGATGATCATTCATTCGTTTAATTTTTAAGAGAATTTGCAAATTAATTTTATTCATATTAAATTTAACAATTTTATTATTACATATTTGAGCAAATCTTATACATATACTAATTAAAATCCTATAATTATTAAAGGATCTCTAAGCAGAAAATATACATTTTCTAGTTATAACAGGCAGTATAATAATTATAATCATGGTTTTTTTAAATAAAAATTTTATCAATAGTATATAAAAAGAGAGCAAACACTTATGGGAGCAAGTAGCCCTAACCGTAAAAATGAGAAGAATGGCAAGAAAAGCAATCTAAGATATTAAATTCCACATTAGCTTATGATTAATAAACTATCACGCTAAAAGAACATAAATTTCCATTCTTATCATCAGTTGGACTGGCCAACTTTTTCACAATTAGTAAAAATAATTTTAAATTCAAAATAAAAATGGAAACCTAAAACGAAGAAGTGGTGGAACATTTAAAGCCATAAAATTTAAAATATAAAGCATATCTTTGTAACGAAGATAGTCGAAAGAAGACCATACCTTAAAGAAGTTCAATAGAGAACAATGAAAATAGATATGAAAATAATTCGAAAAAATTAATTCATTTTTAAGCATGTGCATGTTTATTATTGTATTTGTTATTCTAGCTCATTTTATTGAATTCAAATTATTACTATCGAGTATTTTTAAATTTATTAATAATAATTCCTCTCATCATTCTGATATTTGGGAGTTCTGTTTTGCTACCCAAGTTTTATTCTGCTCAGCTTTTTTTGACATCTCATTTTTAAAAGAGCGAATTGTAAAGAGATTTTTGGAAGTTTTATTATCTAAATGACTGCTAGAATGATGATTTGATTTAGCATTAAGTAGTTTTTATATAAATTTATTTCTAGATAACTAGTTGACAACTACTATACTTTCAATAAATATTTCTTAATTAAATTCAAACTAATTTTATATGCTTTACTTTGATTTTCTCTTATAAATTGCTTTCAGTTGGGTCAAGCATGTCATTTAAAAATTACTGAGTATATGAATGGGATTAAAAATATCATATATTCTAACTTTTTAAATATTTTATATCTTGTTAATTTTGTAAACTTCAAAACTAATTCAAATTAGTATTTATTATTGTTTGATGACAAACTAAGACATATTATTAATTCTATAAAATAAAATAATAAATTATTAGTAATGCATATTTAACTCTGCTTCTCAGTCTCCTTCTTTCTAATGGTTGTTTATCTTTATCAGCTAAAGTAGAGCAACTTTAATCACATTTTATGACATGAGTAAGAATTTTTGTACTTTAACGTTTTTCACTAAGAACTCTATTACACTTTAATAGCCAGGAAGAATGAGATATCGATGGAACTAACCCCAAAACACAAACAATCTGTAATATGCATAGAACTTACAGTAACAGTTTGTGCTTTATAAATTGTTACCAGAGTTGCATTCATCATCGAATTCATTAGAAACAACTCGAATGATACAACTATCACAATCGTGAGCACATCGTCCTCACCATTGTTAGCAGGATCATGACAACCATAGTTTCCTTCCCCTCCTATATTTTGGTATCAGCATTACTGTAAGCTGTGAGCTAAGTGTTGATCATGGCACAAACATATCAAAGTTACCATATTACTCAGCAAAAAGAATATCAAATGAGCAGTATCTTAATAGAGCATACGGTTGTTATTGGTAAATAATTAAATTATTTATAAATAGCAGATTAATGCAAACAATAAATCTAAACTTATAAGTCTGTATTCTTACGCACTTACAAACTAAATATATATATAATTATTTTTAATTTAGATTTTAAGACGCTCATTAATTACTTTCAATTAATAATTAAATAATTTAAATCTATAAATTCAGTCTATAATTTCCTTTTCAAAATGTATTTTAGCAATAATTTTTTTGTGATCAATTATAAAGCGACATAGTTCTATTTTTCTGGTTGGTAAGAATCCAAAGGTACCTTGTTACCCCCATTAAAATCAATCTCTAATCTCAAAGCACTATAAAAGTTGATATCTACTACTTATAAAAGATAGTGGCTTATTAACATAATATTTTCAGTCTTTAAATATCTTGAACATAAACAAGTTCATTGAATTCTTTTAATCCTTTTATCGTACTTTAATTTTAGGCCTCTTGATATCTATTATTTATTATGTATTATTCTATAAGTAGTATTTTGAGATTTATATAGATAACTTCTGCCTTATTGTAAAATGATAGCAAATCCCTAAAATAGCACCGTCTATTTAAAGCAATTCCTGCTATCGCTTCTCTGAGCTGTATAAGTACCATGAACATTCATTCAGGTGCTTCTCATTCTTAATAAGATTGCAAGAATGCATACCTTAAATACAAACTCATACACCACCAAAACTTTTTAATTCAAGCAAGGCAATATCCTAATAGCACTCAAGACTCAAGTGGAGATATCACTTTATGCAGGAATATATTTAAATCTTTCTTAGAAATATTTCTTGAATTAATTGACTATAGGTTAGCTCATAGATATTTATCGATTTTGAGTCTTAACATTCACTTGTATCGAAGATTCAAAGTTATTATTCTTTTTCATATGTAAAATAATAAGCCTTCAGAAATGATGATTATTTTCATTTACTTGTTGACATATATATATAAAGATACTCTACAGCAATAGACCCTTTTAGTGTTAGACTCCCTTAATTATATAAATCTTAAATGCTTATAAAATATTATTTTCATTACAATATAGATAAAGTTAGATATAGTTTGAAATATTTATATATTATTAATACACATATCAATTAATTTTTAAAGTAACTAGCCATCAAGAGTTAAGTAAATGTAATAAGAAAGGTATTATTCTGATATATTTACTAATTTAATTTTGCCTTATCTATAAACAGCATTAAATTTAAGCTAATGCCTTTAATGTCACTTTTAATTGATATTAATTTATTAAATATACAAAAAAGTTATTCTAAATAAAAGAGATAAGCAATCCTAATAAAAGTAATTTTTATCTTCATATTATTAAGCAATCATATCTAAATATATAATCATAAAGAAGAGTAAGCAACAAGAAAGATCTCAAATAAAATATGCTTTCTTTTTCATGATTATAATAAAATTTATGTAATTATTTGAG
The DNA here is from genome assembly GCA_000711775.1 of Oxytricha trifallax. Taxonomy (NCBI): domain Eukaryota; phylum Ciliophora; class Spirotrichea; order Sporadotrichida; family Oxytrichidae; genus Oxytricha; species Oxytricha trifallax. The sequence continues at coordinate 4,309 of ARYC01005218.1, read as the reverse complement.
ATTTTCTAAATTCTTCAGTATAATTGTAAACTAACGGAAATAAAGTAATTTTTATAATGTATTTTTACAATAAAGATTTATAATATTTTTTGTATTTTGGAATTTAACAAGAATTTTATAATTAGTTTTATTGAGTTATTGATTCATAATTTTTTCACTTAAAAGATTTAAGAATTGTTCGAATTTGCTTAAAATGACATATGACAATGAATAAAAAATAAATTTTTTTATGTCTAAGCTTAATCGCCCCTTAAAAATTCTGTGAGAGTTAATAATAATAATAATAATAATAATTAGATCACATTGAGGTCTCTGGGGACCCCCGATCATAGTTGCTTTTTAGTGCAAATAAGGGACAAGCCCTTTTAGTTAGTTAGAGATTCACTCCTGTATACTGAATTTTCATCTTTTTCTGTTGTTTCTTCTCTTTCCTCCTCTTTGTTTTCCTTTCCCTTGTTCTTTCTTCTGTTGCTCCTTCTCTTTCCTCCTCTTTTTGGTCCTGAATGTAGGATTTAGACCGTTTCTCCTAGGTCTTTGAACTTGAAAAAGGTGTCGTTTGACATTGATTGAGAATTTGAGTTCTTTGAGGCGATGTATCCTTTACATCTTGCTGTGATTAGTTAGACAAGGTCACTTTTCATGAAGTATGTATGTTTTTGTAGACATTTGACGTAGATTTTGACTTTGTTTAAGTGGTTGTGATAGTCTGCCGATATAGAGACACAACTATTCTCGTTGGCTGTAGTGTTTTTCATTAGGATCATGATTAAAAGTCTGAAAAATTTGACTAGGGTGATATCTGTGTCTTCCATTGAGCCTGTTTTTTCCTTAATGTCAGCCTTAAGTTGGCCGTCATCTTTGTTCATCCATTCCATGAGTGTGCCCTTAGAAAGGTTGTTTACCATGGCATTTATGACATTTTAGAATTGCTTAATGTGTTTAAAGAAGTGTGAGTTGATTGTATTGAGTCATATTGAAATGCAAGACTCTCTAGTGTCAAATCTATTTATTAGCTGTGCCTTGGTGATAGTTTGTACATCTTTTAGGTTGCTAGCTTATTGATAATAATTTTAAAATTAATTATTACTATTTAATAGTAATTATTAAGGCTAGTCCTTTAATTCTTAATTTGCTATTTAGTACCCCCTGTTACTTCTATGGACTAGTCTTTGTCATAGGCGTCGTATTCTTGTTGTTCTTCGACTGAACTCCAGTCTTCTTAGTCTTCTGAGTAAATTACTTTTTTGGTTAAAAGTCTACTGTTTCTATTGGAATCGTTAAGATTGTTTTCATATTTCGAAACTTTTTTTCAAAGTCTTCGAGCTCTTTTTGGTGTTAACTATCTCTGATCACATATTGATCTGAGGCAAGGGGTATCAATTCCTCCATTTATTGAGGGGGGCTGGGATATAAGTTATTGTATCCTCTGTTTAGATTTACGGTCTGATGAACTTGTTTTTGATTGCTATTAGTCTAAGCATCTAAAAAAGTTGTTGAGTCCAAATCTAGACCTAGTCGTCTTTGTTCTCCGTGACGTATTGAAGTTTAGTGAGGTGAATTTAGAAATAGTTTAGTGTAGAGTACCCTTTTCTTACTATTTTTCTGGAGATAAAGGTGAGTATTTCTAGGATGTGTAGCCCCCATTAATCTTTGTTGGTTTTTATGATATCAATAGTATATTGTGCTAGGTGATGTGTTTGGTTGTATTCAACATCTCCTTAGATGATATCTCTTTGTAGTTTGTTCAGTATACCCATTCTATGTTTTTAATTTATAATTTTGTGAGAGTTAATGATAATAATCTGATGTATTTTTTTTTAAATTTTAATATAATGTTTCTCCAATATTATTTTTGAAGATTATAAGAATTATATTATTTATTTAAGGTAAATTATAATATTGTAGAAATACATTTGAATTTGGAAAATTAATTATAATTAAATTTATTTTGATTTAAAATCTTGGCAGTTAACTTTCTGAAAACCTAGACAATATGATACTTGTTCGATAGACAATTAAAAATTAGCTGGACTTTAATATTGGCGGTACCCCTCTATCGCATCGCAGAAGCGAGATAACACGACTTTAATTTTTTGTGATTTGTTCAGTTGATTTTAATGCCAAAATTTAACTCAAGTTATCTCGCTTCTGCGATGCGATAGAGGGGTACCGCCAATATTAAAGTCCAGCTAATTTTTAATTCTCTATCGAAAAAGTATCATATTGTCTAGGTTTCCAGAAAGTTAACTGCAACGAATTTAATACTTAATTTATTAATTTATTATTTTTTTCCCTAATCAAATGTATTCCTACAATACCTAATAATTTATAATATTTAATAGACTTTATAATTCTCATTACGTACCTTACTGTTATAAATTATTATTTATTCTTGCATTTATTACTATTTTAAAAATTATTTTACACTTTCCCTTTTATATCATTATAAAAATTTGTAAAATCAGGGGAATTGAGTGATTAATTAAAGTATTAATTTCTTAATTAATTAATTAATTAATTAATTAATTAATTAATCGATTTCATAATCCTTAATATTTAGAATAAGGCTACTTATATTTATTGAAGCTTTAAGAAAGATATTATAGATTACGAAAGATAAGTTTGTACATTTTTTTGAAGAATAAGAGATATTATTTAATTAATACAAAATAAATTAATAAGTTTATTATTTTTCTTCTCCATACAACCCATTACGTTGTTCCTAAATAACCAACTATCATCTAGGGTTATTTACTCGCTAGACCAGTAGGCCCAGTTTCAAATCATTCAGGCCTTCTAAGTGCTTCACACATCTATGACGCTGTCAACTTTGAGGCTAGGCCGATATATCTTCTAGAAATTAATACTGATTTGACAAGATTTCAGAGAGAAATTATTAATTAGGCCTCCAGCAACTTCAGTGACAACGTCCCCATTCACTACAGTAAGATAGAAAGTTAATCGGCCGACCAGTTTACCACGATCCGCAACTTGACTTTCCTAATGATACCAACTTCCAGAGCGAGGTGAGTTATTAAACGATGGAGGCTAACATCTGATTCTTTATGGGAAGAAATCAGTAAGCTAAAGTCCCAAGATGCGAGCTAAGTGCAATTTTAAATTGTCATATATAACATATTAATTGAAATTTATATATTTAATTTAAAAGTTTAACATATTTAAAATTATAATAATAGATCAGATGAAAGTGTAAGTATCAGCTCTTACAGAAAAAGTAAGTTACAAAAGTATTTTCTTATTTTTTTAATGGTACTACCTGCTATGACCACGTGTACCGCTGGGCTATGGCTTCTCAAAAAGACAACAAAGGTAGAGGATTTAGTAGACTCGAAAGATATTGACAATAAACACGATTATTAGGTAGATGAAACAATATAAAAGATGTTTTCATTATTGATTAGTATACTAAGTGTTTTTTGTGATGTTAATATTATAATTATTAATTTAATTTTTTCCTTTCATAAATCATATTTTTCTATGCCATACTGCCATCAACAATAACTCAATCTAAACAAAACTAAGACTTTAGGAAAAGATCACACAGCAAAGCCGAGAGAATGGTGTGCAGATTCTTCAACTGGGTAATCATCATTTTTTATTTTCAAGTTTTTAACATAGTAGTCACTCTTAATTAATACTACTTCAGATTCTAGACAATAATTGAGAAGATATTATTGCTTCATTTGTTGCAATGATCTAGAGCATGATTAAAGTCGTATTCATATTAAATTAAGTGACCTTTTTCATGATTTAGAAGCTAGAATTGTAATTATTTTCTCTTGTGATTGCTGTTTCTGGAGAAATCGATCATCAAAGTACTAACATTACTTGCCGCGATTGTAACGTTAAAATTTTAGTTGTTTGTATCATGGGCAACATAGTTAACAGCGCAAGCATTTAAGTTTCTACCTGAGCTCCCAAATTAGTAAAATTCTGAATGAATAAGGAATCTTTGATATTTTTTTAATAGAAATTTTTAAAACTCTAATAAATTTCCTTAATAATAATGAGAATCCTCCTATGGACATTACTCTATGGCACTAAAGAGAGTGTCATTGTTACTAGAAAAGAGCCCTAATACTTCAGAGAAAATTTCTCCTCAAGGGAAACAGGAAGCAGCTTGCTTAATAAGATAAGCACCATGGTCTAGTCAGGTGTTTCAAATAAACATACAGTGGCTCGGTTTAGTTTCTAATGCCCTTATTGCTTCCTGGATTATCTTAGAATGAAGATTGTCTGACTTTATATATCAGCTTTGTATGATAATTTTATTGCTGTTGCTTCATTT
>ARYC01005217.1:0-23221 GCA_000711775.1 Oxytricha trifallax | reverse complement strand
TTGATGAGTATGCATATAAGGTGTACCCTTTCAGCTATCTCCTTAAGAACGAGCAATACTAAAATGAGTTTGATAACGAATATATGATTCTTAAAGAGGCATTGAGAAAAGATTGCAAGAACTTGCTTAAGCTAGATGGTGTTGTTTTAAGCTATGCTTTTATCGCACTAAGACTTAAGAAATATGAAATGACTCTGAGAGATTATTTATATCATAACAGATACCCAGATGATTTGAATGATATACTATCAGATAATGATAAAGGGTGTCAAGGAGTTGCATGAACTTGGATATGTTCATAGAGATTTGAAACCTGAAAATGTAATGCTGAATCTCTGTCCTTTAAAAGTCGTAGTTATTGATTTCAATAGAGCCTTGAGATAAGAGATAGTAACTTTAGCAAAGGTTCTTGGCACTCCTGGCTACTTCCCAATAAGAGAGAAGTGGACGAATGGATCAGTTTAGTGGTATTTATGGGCAGTAGCTGCTATAATTTTAGAGAGTGACATGGAATGCATTTCTTACTATGGTACCAAATAAGAGAAATAATCATTAAGTTTAGCCATTAAGCATATAAAACAGGACGATATTTGCAAAGAAATCAAACAGATTGTAGACATGATAATTGTAAAAGCACCATCATATCCAAGATAATCCTTAGACGATTTACTTGAACCACTATAGAGAGCAAGATTCAAGAGATACAATAAAGACAAGCAGATATAATTTGTTTGAGTTAAATCGCCTAATAATCATTAAATATACTTAAAATTCACATAAAACCTGCATTTTCTCTACTAACATAAGACCCCAACTATACCCTACAAATCAAAGCACTTATAAACCTCACTAAGGGGTTTTGGGGTTTTAAATGAGCAAGTAAATTTCTTAAAAATATATTAAATTCCATTTATTGTTCCTTAAGAGGATTTTAAGTCAAAAAAATACAAAAAAATTATTTGCATAACCATCATCTGGCCATCATTCGACACATTAATTAAATAAAAGTATCTCGCCCTTCTTCTGGCTTTTCTCCTTATTCATATTACCCTGAAAATTAACTGTTTGCTGCATTTTTATAATATTAATAAAATTTTAAATTACATCTTCAACTCTGACAATGATACAAAATTAATTAAATAAAATTATTGTGTAAGATAAAATTTATTTAATTAATTGATATTGTAGGAATACATTCGGAATTGGGAAAATAATTAAAATTAAATTAAATTCAAATCAAAATCTTGGCAGTTAAAGTTGGGCAATTAAAACGATCTTGGGCTCATTCGATAGAGAATTAAAAATTAGCTGGACTTTATTATTGACTTTACTATTTTATCGCATCACTGGTGCGAGATAACTCCACTATAATGTGATGGTACAATATAATGAATTAAGATGAGTTTAATTAAAGTCAAGTTATCTCGCTCCAGTGATGCGATAAAATAGTATCGCCAATAATAAAGTCCAGCTAATTTTGAGTTCTCTATGAATGAGCCCAAGATCGTTTTAATTGCCCAACTTTAACTGCCAAGATTTTGATTTGAATTTAATTTAATTATAATTATTTTCTTAATTTTGAATGTATTCCTACAATAATATTTTAAAATCATACTTCCTTGTAAATTTTATGATTTCTTTTAATGTCTATCTTTTTAATAGTTTATTCTCATCAAACTTTTAGCTAATTAACGCCTCTAGTGTAATTCTATCCTTGATGTCTCTAGTAAATACCATGAAAGTCTTTTAATGATTTATTCATGTCAATAAATGCTATGGGTCACATATACTCATAAAGTATGATTGCAGTTATAAAAATCAAAATATTCATTGGCTTATAATTTTACTAAAGCTTAATTGAAACTAGAAGAGATAGTCTTAATAGTAATATTAAAATAATTTTAATATACTGATAACCTATTGTACTTGTTTATAATGATTAAGAAGTGTATTAAATTAGAAATATATAACCTTTGATTATCTATCTTTGAGACTTTCATGTCGCTAGGGTAAGTGGCCTTTCAAAATGTCTGATATAGACTTTAAGACTTTACGAATAATATAAACCTTAAATAAATTATAATTAAAAAGAACAATATATTTGAAAAATCTTACTCATGTTTGCAAGCCAACTTATCATATAGAGGTTGTGACATAATTCATTTCGTGTTAGATATCACAATACTACTAAGAAATATTAATGAAAGGTATTGCCGTGCTATTTCTTGAAATTAGAGTTCATAATGACTTAAATAAAATATTTTTTGTCATTTTTTCTGAAATCAGAGTTTTTAATAATCATAATACTTTCAATTTTTGCATGAGTTAGATTTTGAATTTAAATTTAAGAGAATTTGATTCTAACATCTAACTGTCAATCTATTTATGGATTAGATAAATTCCTTACAATTTAAATAAATCAGGGATTTTCAATATATATTCCATTCTCATGATATAGTCTCCAACTATAAACCAGATATCCTTGTGATAACACACCTATCTCCTGTTTTGCTCATAAACAATCCATCAAATAAAGAAAAATTGATATTTCAGGGACTTTTAGATATAATGAAAAATTTAAACAATAAATAAGGAAATATAAGAAACCATTTATTTTTACCACTTCTTCCCAATTATTAAATTAATATAAATTTTTATATAAATATATATAATTTCTTATTATAAATTAAAAAATTAATTTAATATGAAAAATAATTTTATTTATTTAATATAAAAAGGGTATATTAAGTATAAATTGGTAAATTATGTCATATAATTTTAAAAAACAATCCATAAATAATATTTTTTAATTTATGAAATGATTAAATTATTTTTGAGTGATTTTGATTTCAATTTTATGAATAAGAAACTATATTTTTAATTACAGGTTTTAATTTAAGTTGAACTAAATCAATACCATTAATAATATTATAGGTTGGAGTAATTCTAAAATATAAAAAATTTAAACTTTCGTACCAAATATTTATTTATTTATATAAAATGAAATATAAATCAAACTTTTTTAATTTTATTACTTTATTTTTGAGGTTTCTGCTATTTATGATTTTCATATTATGTTAAAAAGTAGGCTTCGCGTTTCAAATTGTACACATTTAAGTTATTCTTCATTAAATATGTGAAGAAGTTTCAATGAATATTTTGGGTTAGTGCTTATTTTTTTATGGATTAATATGATAAAATCTACCTTCTAATTATCAAATTTAAGTTTAATAAGCGAGATGATGATATATATAATACATGAATTACATATATAAAAATATTCATATAATGAGTAAAGTAAAAAACTAGAGTAATGATAATTACTGAGTATAAGTAAAAATGAATAAAATTAAAAATATACATGAGTACTTATACTAATTTAACATTCTGATATTTTCTTTGATTGATTATTAGTAGTTATATTAAATTGATAATTAAAGGTATGATAAGTAAAGATTAAAATGAATATTTATAATTAAAGTAATATTTACAAAAATGAAAGTTAATTTTTTACAATTTGTGTTCCTCTTTTTATTCTCATCATGAATCATGAATAATTGAACATTTATATAGTAAAGACATTAATATTGAAGGAAAAAAATTGATTTGAGAAATTAAATTATAATTAAATTAATCAAAATAATAATAAGTGGCTGTTAACTTTCTGGAAACCTATACAATATGGTACTTGTTCGATAGAAAATTCAAAATTAGCTGGACTTTACTATTGGCGGTACCCATCTATCGCATCCCTGAAGCGATATAAATCGACTTTAATTTTTGTTGATTTGTTTAGTTGATATTAATGCAAAAATTAAAGTCGTGTTATCTCGCTCCAGGGATGCGAAAGAGGGTACCGCCAACAGTAAATTCCAGCTAATTTTGAATTCTCTATAAAACAAGTACCATATTGTCAAGGTTTCCAGAAAGTTAACTGCCACTTTTTATCATTTTGATTAATTTAATTAAAATTTAATTTCTCAAATCAAATGTATTCCTACAATCAGTCAAAATAGTTTACAAATTACGAATATTTAAATTCTAAATATATGAATAATTATAAAATGAAGCATTATTCAAACATTATTATAATTATTTTTTAAAAATTCTTTTGTTTTTTATATTATTATAATTAAAATGGGCTCAAGTGATAAAATTTATATTTTTACTACTTGAGCCCATTTCTTATATATTAATTAAATATATAATTAAATCTAATAAATAAAAAAATATTATTTAATAAATATGTAATTACTTCTATACCAAAATTAAATTAGGTTTATTCATATTATTATATTTTAGGTAAGAAATTTGTTTTATATATTAAAAATGTTTTATTTTTAAGTTTTGATACTTTTATTAGAAATTTATTTCATAATTACTCATGTTAATTTTCAGGAATAAATCAAACTTAGTTTTAATTAAAAGCAAACTTAATTTCTATTTCTTATTATTAAAAAATACACTTCAAGATATTAATTTAAAATATTAATATATAAAATTTACTCAAGTAGTAAAACGAACTATGTAATAAATTTTAAATTCTTAATAAATAAAATTATTTTTATAAAATAAAATGATTTCAAATATAAAGTATTCGAGATTTTTAAATAGATATAATATATATTTCTTTGTATTTAAAGATTTTTATATTCCAGATTTTTATAATTTTGACTGAATATAAGAAAATAGTTTTTTTTAAATTAATAATGATCAGGATAATTTGTAATGTACTTACTTTTTATAAAATTAAACTAATAATTTAATACAATCTAACTTCAATTATTATGATTGATCAATGTTAATATAAATAACACAATAATTTTAAGTTTATAAATTAAAAGAATATTTAACTAAAGTGGGGCAAAAGTAGAAAAAAAATTGTTACTTTTGCCCCACTTTTACTAACTTATAATTACTATTGATTAAGTTTGAATAATTTATTTTAAGATTTATAAAATATAAATGAGTAGTGTTGTTCATTTATTTATTTCTACAATTTGAATATTCAAAATAATTTTGATAAATGAATTTGGGTAGTCTTCTTATATTTCATAAGTAATTTTCATATTGTTAGAATTTCTAAGTTGAAAAAGCTTAAGCTTTTATTTAATATCTTATTTCCAATGATCTTGATTAGACAATATTTACAACAAATTTATACCAAGTTCATTCAAAAGTAAATTAGCAGTAGATTTTCTTTTTTACAATAGTCAAATATTTTACACAAATTTATTTCAAGTCATCTTTTAACTTCTCATTAATTAAACTACTTGTATTAACTGATTTTATCAATTTATCAAATTATTTTGTATAGTATTTTTTTCAAATGTAATTAGTTGCATCAGTTTTTTCCCAAATATTTCATTCAATCTCATGTTAAATTTAATTCCCTCTAGTCAACTAGTAAATACGATGAATTTGATGTTTTATAACTCTCTAATTTAATTTTGTTGTAATCTTTCAAATATAATATCAACTTTTAAGGAACCTTAAGTTTTTTAATAAATATTCCTTCACTGCGCATGGATTTTCTACTTTTCCTCACTGAAAAAACTTAAATATATTAATCGAAGCTTTTGTGTTTATTGAGTAATGCCAAAATTTTAAATCTAATTAACATTTACGTTTTTTATAATTTAATCAATGACCTCAGTTTTGAACATAAATCTATTTATGATCTATATACCAATTATGCTTTCTGCTCTTTATTCAATTTACTCTAATTAAAAGTTTTTAATTCTTAAATGTACTTTGAAGATCTCTATAACACGCTCTATATTTTGACTTTCAAAAGTTTATAGAATTATGAATACAATTGTAAACTAGTTTCTGTTAAAATTTTTCTTATTTTTATTCCTTATAAGTTTCTTTTTTGCGATTAAATTATTATAAGGAATGGAGTAAAAAGCCTTATCATCAAAGCGAGGTACTATTTTATGAGATTTGAGAATTTATATTTTAGTTTTCATGACATTCTTATATTTCGAGTAAATTTCAAAGATCTATCTCTAAATAAGTGAAAAAGTTGATAAGGTAGATAGTTATTTATCTTTTCAAGAATTTCATTGATTTATAACTAATCAGAAATTAGCTCTTCAATTAGCACTTACATGCTTTATTTGTTATCAATAGTAATTTAGCAAATCAGTTTGAAACTTCTTCTCATTTTGGATTATTACATCAGATATAGCATTTTTTAAGTCTTTCTGTTGTACTTTTCCCAAATTTTTTAAGAAGATAGAATTTTATTTTAGAAATTCTCAAGATTTCTATTGTTGTTTTAAGCATAAAGCAGTCCTAAATATTTATATTTTTATTTAAAATTATCATTTGATAATTGCAAACTAAATACATAATTCTGTACCATCTATATTAGTGGGATCAACATCAAACCAACACAGCTAATTCCATAATCAAGATGACTTTACATTAAATAATTAATTTAAAGCGACAAGTTTATTTGGAAACTTAAATTAAAAACCTAATTAACTAAAATTAGAAGTTTATAAACAAATATAATCATAAGGAAAATTGACACTCAATTAAAAATTTATTCATTATTTACTGAGTTTAAAATAATACAGCTAAATTGCTCAACCATAAAGAGACATTAACCAAAACAATTTCTAATAAAAATTGTGGTTCTTAAAATGATCTTTTATCTTCAAAAAGTATAAATTTAAAACAAAAACAATTCACAGATTAAATTCCCAAAGCTTACCCTTCCGCAGCTAAATAAGATTCAAGTTCTTTTCCTTAATCTGTAAAAATTTAAGAGTCTTCTTTACTTAAGCAATATCAAAACTAATAAATTAGACGTTTAAGTATAGAAGATACTTTCACAGTTTTCTGTTTTAACTAGCATATTAATAATCTACCAATTTATTGAACATTATTATTCAGGCCTTTTACCCAATCAATTGTTCTAACTCAAACAGATCATGAGAGTGGAGGGCCATTTAGATAATCAACTTACTAGAATCATTATCATCATAGCTACTATACCTCTATAAATATTTAAGAAATATATGTAATTTCATATTTAAGCCAAACTCAAAATTAGGATAGTTAAATGAACAACATAAGTAAATTTCATAACTGCCTTGAGGAAGATGATGAGCTTGAAATAAGTTAACAAATAATTTCTTGAGTAAATCACCTTAGGGAAGTAATACTAAATACTAATAAACTACAAAAGTATAAGAAATACAAAATGTACAGTAACAGGCATTATTATGATAACAAAGAATAATTTTAATATAAATTAAAATAATAGGAAAGAAAACTCTGTATATTTGCAAAAAAAGAATTTTTAATCTCAATTGTTATTGCTTTATTTTTTGAGTTATTTTATGATTTTGATTTTTTCAAAATAGTTTCTCTAAAGGAGACAAGATCCTTAAGTAATTATCAATAAAATGTTTATTAATGTTTATGGATTCTTCTAAACATAAAATCTAGAGTATGTATTATAGGCAACTAAATCATATTTAATTAATTAATTCCATTCCTAATTAAAAGGCATATCTTCATGGAAAAATATTTCAATAATTATTACAGAGCTTTTTGTCTTATGTACTTAATGACAATGTCAACACATTGTCAACTCAATTATTTAAAAAATATAATAATATATATTTTCAGATCCTATTTGACTTTATCAGATTCTTAAATTTTATAAATATACGATTGATATATAATGATAATTAAGCCTCAGGTAACTTTGATAATTTGTTATATTTCCTCTCTGTTGGAAATTTCAACAAGTTAGCTTAACAGAAAACTAAATAAGATATAAGTGGTTTAGATACTGTGGTTGGCGGTCATCCATTTCATAGAAGTTTGATTTGAAGCGAAGGACATAATGACAGGAATATACTAATGCCTTTAATGACTTAGACAAAGGAGGATTTTAAGAGAACTTTGAGTAAATTGTTTAATTCAAAGACATCCTCGAAGATAGAATAATCCTCATTTAGATTTACATTTTTGAGTACACATTGAAACAGCAAAATCTTTAGGATTAAATTGCTAATTTTAATAAAGACAGGTTAATAATGCAGTATAAAGTGGATGAAACTATCTAACAAAAGCAATAGAGAACGAAGATTATGAAGATCAAAGCAATCTTAGAGTGAAATCTATTTATACAAATTTTTACAAAATCCAAATAATTGTGATTAAAAAGTTAGATGAAGTCAACTTAATGCAGAAAATTAGAAGAGGTATATATATAAAAGACAAAGCTATCTGATGATGAATGATTTAAAATCAAATAAATTTTAACATATCACTGTTTAATACTAAAATCAAACCATCAATCTTAGTCGTGACGTAGACGTATCTGAGTGAGTTGACGTGGCAAATTCCGTGACGTGGCAGTCATGAAGTAGAAAACTCCCAAAAAACCAATCTCGCTATCACCTAGTTTCCTCCCGAAATCAAGATGTCTGGTTACAACCCGGACAGAGCTTGCAAGATTCAACCAGGCAACAGAAGTTGGAGAAAAACGCTTACCGGTCCCACCGCTGCTGGAAAACGTAATCCCTGTCCTTTCGCTGTGGTAGCTTCAGTACCCTAACCCGGTGTGGGAGAAAAATCCTTATCGTTGGCTTCAATGGTTTTCATTTTCTCACTTTTAGAGGCAGAGCGTACCTCTATCCTGCTCCCTATTAACTAGGAAACTGAACTCAAGCCAGGTAACTCATCTAATGCAGGGAAATCTTAGGATCCAGCTCACTCGAAGAGTGAATGCTGACAGATTGAACCCCGCCGACTAGCCCCTCATGCGTTGCGCCCAGCAACCCCCTACCTGCCCTCGGTAGGCCTTAGTGTAGTAGAAAGCTCTATTAGAAAGTCCTAAGTGGTTGGTACCACCTAGCAATTAACTTTCTAATTTAATAATAATACAAAGCTATCTAATTCACAGATCGTTTGAAATAAAACGAATTATTTGAAGGAGAAGTACTTTTTGATTTAAGCTTATTTGAAGAATCAGAAAGTAAAGTAGTTGAAGAGAGGTAAAATCGTTTGCTCTATGAAAGCATTAGAAATGAAGAAATCAACAAAGATATCAAGAATAAAATAGACATAGTCAACTAAAAGATGCAGATCATTGAAGATAAAGTTTTTAAGGATACTATGTGTTAGTTAGTCAAAGATAATCTAATTAATTATAGCATTGAAAAAATTGAGAAAGAAATTGAAGAAATAAAGACTAATCAGAGAAAGAAGATGTAAAAAGAGCAATTGACAAGAAGGCAGCAGTACGAAAGAGAAATTGAAAAGAGTAGAGGCAAGCATAGTGATCAATTTTTGAATCATGAACTTGAAAAGATATAAATTGATAAAAAAAAATAAGAAGGATCTGGAAGATTTAAGAAGAGAACCAGGAAATATTTCTGAGTACAAGAAAATCTAAAAAATATAATTAAAAGTTTCTTATAGGAATTGAAATATCTCGTGGATTTTCAGAAATCACAAAAGAAAAGTGGTGTATACTTGGATGACATATTTTGTAGAGAAATATGAATGCCAAAACTCATCAATAAAAATAAGCATTTAAATAATCATATTAACAAGAAACATAATTCTATCTCAAGTAAGGAATATAAAAGTGAGAAATTGGGGGAGTTTCATACCCCAGAAGTGGTAAATGCTCCCAAGGGGGGAAATTTCCTCACCCTCTAAGTTAGTTTCCTGCCTATAAATTGATAAATATATATAAAATCATTATAAACTCAAAATATTTTTCATAAATTATTTCAAAATAGTTTTATATTTTAAGACAAAGTATTTAATATATCATAAAAATTTTAAATATTTTAACAAAGTCATTTATTATAAACTAAAATAGTTAGTACAATTATATTACAATATATTCATGGATAAATATAAACCTTCAGATTATATTAAAAATGATTTTATATAGGGTTAATGGTTAATATATAATATAAATTTACATGTTAGGCTCAGAAAACTACATGTGAGAAGTAAGCAAAATTTAAATATAAATTTGAATATCTACAAACGCAGACTTGCAGTTTTGTGAAGAAAATCTCCAAGTACTATTAAATGAAGAAAAAGATTGCAGCAAAAATGAAAAATTCAAAGAAACTTCCAAAGCTAAAACAGAAAGAAAAGAAAATACATAAGCGTGGAAGTTGCTCTAGATATTAGACTTAAATGAAAATATATAGAGAAGAAATTAATTTATAAAGATTTCAAGAAAAGAAAAGATAAGATAAGGGTTTTAATGAAAAAACTAAAAGATTACGAAGAAATAAATTATACTATACTGTAAAAATATATTCTTAAGTACTCTCAATAAAGATATCATAAATTTATTAGAAAGTTTCATATTTTTGGTATCAATGAATTGAATAGAGTTTTTGTAAGGCAAAAACGAAGATAAAAAAAGTCAAGAGGAATTAATAATCATATAATTATAGAATATTTATAGATATAAAATATCAACTATGAAAATAAGTAGCATTAAGACATAAATTTATTTAATAAAAAGAAATAAAAAAAACAAGGAATCAAAGATAAATAATAATTAATGATATAGAAGAAAAAAAGAATATTGAGAAAAAATGGAAGGAGTAAAAGAATGAAGAAAAATAAAATAAAAAAGAAATACGAAAATATAAAATTTATGAGAAAAATGTAAATAAAGATAACATCTGAGAAAAAAGATAAAATATTGAAGATTAGGATATAAAAAAATGTAAAGGAAAACAAAGAACAAAAAAAAATAAAAAAATGTATAATAATGAAAAATAATTTAAGAAAACAAGGTATGAATGAAAAGTAAGTAATAATTTAGTTCTAAAAGAATTGTAATTTTATGAATAGTCATAGAAATATGTCATGTCATAATACTTTTCTTTTTGACAATTCCAGCATAAGATTTCATCACAAGAAATTAACTTCAAGTTGCGATAGAGATTAGTGTTAATTCTAGCTTTGCGATTGTAGAAATAACCAAATGACCTTTAAATTTATTGAAAAAATTAAAAATTTTATGTTAAATATTGAAAAAAATGGCAAATTTGATTATATTTTTGCATAAGAAATTTGAATTTGCTTTGATCTCTCATCAAAGTAAAAATTCTATGTTTAGATTAAGTCTGTAAAAACTGAATTTAATAAAGGTTTTCGTGCTTTAAATATCCAGAAATTGTTTTTTTAGAGATTTTGAATGAAGTCATGGCCCAATCAATATAAATTAAAAAATGGCAAAGAAATACTTTACAGATACTTTTATATCGAAAAATCATGTTTAAATGTTTAATAGCGGAAGAGGCAATGCTGATAAGCTTTAAGAATTAGTTAACTTAAAATTATCGCGCTTTAAATATCTAGAAATCATCTAAATTTGAAGCTTAGAAAAAAATTATGGCCCGTAACAATATAGAATTGAAAAATGGCACTCTAATCTTTACAAACACTTTACATCAAACAAATATATATATATATATATTTGTTTATAGCTTGGCTGAGAAGTTACCTATTGAGAGTCTTATCGAAATCCTTACTTTTTTAAAAGTCAGAAACATCGTTATTCTAATTTTATGAGAGGTAGTCCACCACGACCTCTGACAAATGTACAAAATATAGTCATAATATAATCTGGTGAATTGAGGTTTCTTTTTATTATTTTTTTTAAAAATGTCGATTCCGAATGCCAGTCACGATTATTGAAACTCGATATAGTTTACAACGATTTGAACATCTTTTAGTCTCTCGATAAACGTGAAACTTCAAAGTTCTATGTTTTTAATGCTTGGCTACAAAAGCCTTGAATTGGCGTCCCTTGGAATACAGTCTAAGGATAGATGAGCTTAATACTGAAAAAAATTTATGCTTACATTTAATAAGGATTTTTCATGATTTGTCTTAAATTGCTGATAAACTTTAAGAATGTGTTAAGTTAAAATTATCGTGCTTTGAATATCTAGAAATCATCTAAATTTGAAGTTTAGGAAGAAATCATAGCTCGTAAAGTCAAGTGTGTTGCTCTTAATATTGAGAATAGGCCTAAAATCTTTTTAATACTATGGTTATGAAGTCAAAAAATCACTCCAAATTCAAAACTGCTTTTTCATACACCTCTCACCCTAAGCCTTCAATACCTTCCCCAATCAATGTAATATGGTGTTAAAACATCGAATATTAGTGGCAGACATCAATAACAGGTGACTAAACTAATTATAAGGTGCTAGGTTGTATGACTCCACTCTCAGGCTGTAAAATTCAAATGAAGATATCCTGAAGATACCTCATGGTTGTATTGTTCTAGGAAGATATCCTGAAGATATCTCAAAAATTCATATATTAGTGTATATGAAATTCGCTAAGTATGTATAGGGTTCAATTAGAAGTACTAAAGCTGCTTATTCAAACTAATATCCAGAATTAATCTAAAGTTGTATGGCTCCAGCTGTATTACTCCAGGTTGTATGGTTCAAAAAATGCCCTATCTAAGCCAGCGAATTTCATAATTCATTATCACATTAAATATATCGCAAATTTGCCCCCAAATATAAACTATTTCCACCTGACTTTCTCCTGCCATAACTTTAAACTCCTTCCTATATTTTATACTCCCCCATCATTTTAACATGCTCCTTCTACTTGGGAGCATTAGGGATCAGCCGCAGCCTATGCTTGTAAACCCTCCATTACAGATTAAAGTTGTCTTTCTTTAAAGCTTTTAGAAAATCTCTCTGATTTTAGGGGTTTTAAAACTTTAGCATTTAGCTTTTGAAAATTTCAACAAAGTTTGAATTAATCGATGATTTAATAGAAAATACTAACAAGCTCTATTAACTTAACAAGCTCTATTAACTAGTAGAGGATTAGGGCCAACTATAACCTATGGTTTGTAATCTGCATATAAGAAATCTAAATCATTTGCAAAATAATAAAGCTAATTTTAAGTAGTGCTCTAAACTTAGAGATAATAAAAATCTAAGATTTTGATGATTTAGTAGAGCATTAAAATCAAATGAAAATGCTATAACTACAATTCGACACTATGCCCAAATAGCAACTATAGATTGAATTTTATCTTAATATAGTAAAATCTAAGAGATCACTGTTTGCGTTAAGAGTTATAAAGTATTTTTAAAATGCTAATTGCATTACATTATTGATTATCAAAAATCAGATTATCTTTTGATTAAAATCAAAACTTCCCTAAAGTTAGAACCAAATATTCAAGTTAGTAGAAACCCTACTTAAGCGAGGCAGTTTATAATTAAATTTATGAAATGATCTCCGGTTATTATAGAGAATTGGAACTCTGATCTAAAAGATCGTTATGCTGCGATTCAAGAGGAAATTGGAATCCTAGAATCAAAGCCGCTGATCCTTCTCTTGATGGGTATCTTAAGACACCATTAGAGGCGGTAGTTCTCCCCTTGTCGAAAGTTTGTCTACTGGAATTCATTCCTAGATTTGGGTACCAAGAACTACTGAGTAGAATCTTCACAAAACCCACATTTTCTCTTAATCTTTTAATATAGGTAACCATTGGAAGCAGACCAGTCAGCAAAATCAGAGAGTGGATAATTAAAGGTGTATTACTTCAAGAATTATTTAATAAAATTTGATTTATTTTGTTAATCTTTAAATAGGAACTAATAAGAATATCTGAATGCGCAAATTCAATAATGAGAGCTCTCACATCAATTAGCAAGGAATAAATCGATTTCTATCATCTGTCTGGTTAGGTTTAGGGTTTAGGGATTCTCAAATTATAAATTTTATTTTCTTACTTTGATTTTTATTACTAAAAATACTTAGATCAATAAATTAATTGGTATGGTTTGCTTAGATTTCTCAAA
Source organism: Oxytricha trifallax (assembly GCA_000711775.1). Classification (NCBI taxonomy): domain Eukaryota; phylum Ciliophora; class Spirotrichea; order Sporadotrichida; family Oxytrichidae; genus Oxytricha; species Oxytricha trifallax. The sequence continues at coordinate 9,365 of ARYC01005217.1, read as the reverse complement.
GTCTTGAGTGTGAGGGTTGAGTTAGAGAGGTATAATTGTTAGAAATTTCTTAAAATAAGTTTATGAGAGAATTGCTATTATAAATCACACTTTTAATATTTAAATGCCTTTTGTGTAAGCAAGACCACTTAGTTTAACTTAAGTTAAAATTAAATAATTTTTAGGGCATTATTTTTAATATTGCTTAAGGTTACTTAGTATAGTGTAGTAGTTATTGATGGAGTATATAATCACCATAGCAGTTTTATAAATCACTCTAAATTAATCACTCGATCCTTGAACTTTATGTCACACTTAAAAACTGACTTAACCTACATAATCTTAGGGTTCTGGCATTACATGCGATGTCAACTGCTTCCTCATTTCTTCATTATACTTATTCACAGTTTTTCTGTATTCTCCCTTGATTTAGCTATAAATTAATTTTGCGTAAGCGATAGTTTGAATAGCATAATAGTATTGCTTACTCCACCTGTATATGACTGTCGTTATCAAAGCTGAAGAACCAACTGTCTGATGAATCGTCGGGATCGAGAGGTATATTCTATTAGTGCATGTGTGAATCCTCCTTCTTGAATGGGTATATTCATACGTTATGATAGGCACACCACTTATAGGTTACCACCACAATTGGTTCACTCTGTGCAACCTACAGAAGTACAACGTTTGAAAATCAAAATTTAGGATCCACCTGGAATTTGAAAGTTCAAATGAAACGTTCATCGATTAGATATACTTGAAGAATGAGTTAACTTTGATGAGTTGCTCGCCTTGTAAATTTCTACGATGTATCCACCAGGTGCATGAGCAGAATGCTAGAAGGTGAAGCAGTGCTGCTTCGTGAGCTTGCTTGACTTCATTCTTAAATTTAATTATAGAATTATATGATAATTACTTAATGATAATTATAAATTGGGTAATATGGACTTTATATTTTACTGATAAGGCTACGCTTTATAAATACTTGAAGTTTAAACCATATTACTCTTAGTTGTGAACAGGCGCTGAGTTGATCAAACAAGCTCTTAGGCTTAAGCAGGCCTATACCTAAAGTTCATGACTTCTATCACAAATCCTATAAGTTCTTAGTTTTCTCCCTTGTACAGGCCCTCAACCTGAATAGTTCTGATGGTGTGAAAGGCAAGATGAATGCCGAACACGATCTGTACTCCTCCAGCGATTCATCCATGATTTGAAGGGCTTGAGTGAGACAAATTATGTCCTGTTTATATAACCATCTATTTTAGCATCATAGTAAAGTTGAAAAAGTAGAGCTTTTAGTATTGTTGCTACTTTACTACCTCTAAAGCTTCAAGACATAATGTTATTCAGTTAGACAACTGTCTCTGCTATGCCTTAAATGGATTTTATCGCTACTATATCTATTCTTGCCATTTTTTTGTCATTATTAATATTGATTATTATATTTACATCTCAAATAGAGATTATACTAATACTATAAGTAATAATATTAAATTTTATTATATTAAATATGAAAACAATCAAGAAATCATAAAATTCAAGCAATCAATCTGAAATGCATTTGCAGTTTTAGTAAGAATAATCGCTCACCTCAATCGTCAGCGACGATCATCTTAGTCAGCTTTCCTTTGTAAGAATTAAGTAGAATTGAGTCAAGATTCAAGGCAAGCAAATCATAAAATGGGGGCCTTTAATTTTGGAAAAGAATTTTGTTCAAGTGGTTGCACCAGCTAAGTGCTCATACAATGCGGGAACTCTCCTCAACTCTGGTGAAGTTCCTCCTCAAGTGGATTCTTTGTAAGGAGGGTTAATCATAAAGATGTCATTTGAAGGAATAGATTCATATTTAAAAGACGTGATTGATATCAAGAGTATTTGGGAGGTTACTGTTTGGTAGTCTCTTTTATCTTATCAAATAAATCACCAACATTAACCAATTCTAATACAATAAATATTTTGATGTTATTTGCTAGTACTTCAACTAACTTGACCTCATTCGGGTGGTCCATCATCTATAAAATAATCACGTAAAGGAAGTTAAAGATTTATTCAAAGTATAATACAAGTATATATCAAATGTGTAAAATACATCTAACTAATCAACATTCTTAATTAAATAATTATATCAGCCAATAATTTACTTGACTTTTAATTATATTTTCTCATACATGAACTAAAGTTTGATTCATTTGTAATTTATAATTGCTAATTATTATAAAATATTCTACTCAATATATTTACCCTATACATACTTAGTTTTAAAACTAACATTAATCAACAAGAAACTTAATGTACTTTTTATAAATGAATTTATAAATAATTTTGATTTAGTATGTTTCAAATGGAGTGTTGTATTAGTAGTATTTAATTTTAAATAATAATTGCATAATTGATATAAATACTTGTAAATTTGCATTACTTATAAAATAAGCTAAAATATATTCACTAACTACACAATAAAACTCTTGTGTTTATTGTACTTTTTTCTGTTTTTTATGAGTTTATTAAATTTGCTTGGTATGAGTTATTGCATGTGTTACTGATAAAGACTTCCTTCCTCCGCATTTGATTGTTGGATTTGGGAACTGATTTATAAATCACCAAGAATTGATTAGTTACAAGAATACGATAGAGTATCAGGAGAATTGTAGAATTTAGGTGTCAGTTGTATAATTGAGTATACCGATGAACAGGATTCTTTAATATTTTTCTCAAGATGACTGTAAGCAAGATATTCATAGAAATCATGAAGCAGAGATGAACCATGAAGTCACCTCAATTGCCAGTCATTATAAAATTCTCTCATTTTTTTATTTTTATAAAATTATAAATTACAATTGAATTAAACTTTAGTTCATGTTTGAGAAAATATAATTAAAAGTCAAGTAAATTATTGGTTGTTATAATTATTTAATTAAGAATGTTGTTAGTTATATTTATTTTATACATTTGATATAAACTTGTATAATATTGAGATTTTATCAAAGAATCTTGAGAGTCTCAGCCACATTCAAAATACTAAAACTTTATTGATTTAGTGGTTAATATACACTTTTTTCTTTGAAATTTATTCACTCTTAACTTAACCACTTAATAAATAAAGAGTAATTTAAAAAATGCCTAAAATTTTTTAATAATTACTTTTATGACTTTTTCCTTTTTATAATGTATAAAGACATGGCTTTGACTCTCAAAACTTATTGATAATTCTCTTTTTTATGTATAATTCAAAAGATATCTCTTTTTTAATTATTTCGCCTAAATCTTGCATCATAATCTTTTCTTTATCAAGAATTTTGATTGCAACTTTTTATTTTGTTTAAGAATTTATAGCCTCTCTGACTCTAAATAATTTTAATTATTATCATGAATCAAATCCATTAATTATTATATTGACAAGTAAAAAATGGTTTATTTTGCAATACTGTCTAGAAACTCAATTTTTAAAGTATAATCATTATAAATCTTATAATAATTTAGTTGTTGATATTTTAAATTTACAAGCCAAATGCTCCCTACTCTAAATTTTTTCCAATGTAACATTTATCAATTCTCTTTATCATTTACTACTAAGATAGCTCAATTTATTATTAATTTGATTATATATCACTATTACAATAAATTAATTGAGCTAGGTGTGTCTTAAAGTATATTGTAAAAGTAAGCGAGTGCCAATATGTAAATATTATATAAAACTTAATAATAAATTATTTTCAAATATTCAATCTATCTACACTTATATAAAATTTTATCAATTACTATTCTAAATATTTTCATCTGTACTTCATCTCAATTAAGATTACATATAACTTTTTTTATTAATTAGTTGCTTTACAAGTAACCACAATGATTGATTCACTTCTAATTAAAATATATATTTGTGGAGATTTTTCTAAAGTATTTTAGGAAATTATAAACAAACAAGAATATTTGAGGGTGAGAATCATTGAGTATTAAATTAAATATGCTAAATTTAAAGCAATTATAAATTGAAAGGTATTAATTTATTTCTTATAAGATATTTATTTATAATTAGAATACAAATCAGTGATGTATTTTTATTTACAATTACGTTTACATTATTAAATTTTACAGACTATCTAAGTTTGGCCCTCCCTTTATAAAATAATAATAAATATTTTAATTTAAAATTAAATAAGAAAAGTAATAGCAGTATGTCCTCTAATAATAGGATGATGCCTCCACTACCAAACTAACCTAGAATCCAGCAAAAATCTTTCAACTTTGATGTGAATCAAAACACTCATAACAATTACTATTAATAAAATACATTCAAAATGGGGAAAATGTAAATTAAAAATACAAAACTAATAGTATAAATATATAACAGCCACTAATTAGGAATACTTTCAGATTATATTATATCCCTTTTTTAAACTGTCTTATATATTTAATGTCGTAATTAAAGATACTTATTATGCTAAACTGTAGTTAATATTAATGGAGTCTGTTAATGTTTTATTTTAATTATTTCTCCAATTCAAATCTCATTTCGCGCAGTGTCCCTAGTTGTTAAAGCTGCTACTGTAAAAAAGATATCTTCATGGTATCTTCAGGGTATCTTCCGGATATCTTCCCAAAACTGAGTATTTAGTGCTAAATGGGTGTTTGCTCGTCTTGCTGCTTTAGGATTGTTGATTCTTAATAAAAAATCAGGATTCATTCTGACTATTGATGATGGGAGGTGATTCATCAGAGCATACTGCACATTTGAAGAGCATGTTTCCTTATATGCTTTAACATTTCCTGGTCCCCAACATCCAATTGTATAGGGATGGAACATCGTAACTGCATAGACATAGTTTCCATTGATTGTTACTCCGTTGCAAACATCTAATTAGCAGGCTGCCAAAATACCCCATTCGAATTATAAGGTCCTACTATCATATGACCATCTCTTGCTATACCAATCGGTGTCACTGTCTTTTAAGCACTAGTTAAGAATGAGATTCCTTATTTCAATTTATTAGCTGAGCATTAACTGATCTCTTCGCATTCCATAGCGTTTAATTTGTTTCTTGGAGTAGAGCTAAAGATGCAAGGCGAATAAGATAGATAATGGTAGTAAGCTCTATTTAAAGAGTTTCCAAGACAAGCATCGAAATCAATAATTGTGGAAGCTGATATAGTTGTTGGATAGAATGCATCAATGCTTACTGCTGAGTTACCAGTCAAAATTAGAACACCATTTAATGAGACACCAACAAATGGCACTTCATTTCCTAAGATTCTTGTATATTTGTACATTGGCTTTGTATCCAGAGCGTTTTGCCATATTTAATTACAAAGATATAAGTTAACTTTTGCCTAAGTGTTGAGATTTAGTGCAGATAGTGCAGTTGTTTTAAGGTTAAAAGCAACTTAAAAACTGATTAACTTGTCAGAAGGTAGTTTAACATCTCCTGAGTGCATACAGTGATTTGGAAGGGAGTTCGTTTAGACTGTGATTAAAGTTTAAGCATCTGCATCATAGGTACATCTGATTGTCAATTTTCTGTTCCAAACACAGCCATCTTCTCCTGAGGTATCATCAGCACATAGTAGATTATCAGTGCAAGTTTATTCTTCTGATGCTATGTCATTAAAAAAGGACCTATAAGCGTCTGTAGTCTCAAATAATTACTCCAGGTAGAAGCATAACAGATAATCTGATGTATCAATTTCTAAAAATTAATGTGATTCAAAATCTTTATTTTAGTACATTTGCATTGCTCGTCTGAAGGATCACCCCAGTAGTTATCTGGGCACTCATCAAAACAACGATTTCCTAGCATGAAGTAACCAGTTTAGCATTCCTAATTAAACATTAAAAAGTTTATGATATTACAGAGCAATGTTCGTTGTTTTCTGGTCCATAACATTTACTGCACTCAATAGGACAGTCAATACATTCCTTAGCTTCTGGCTCATCGTACGTTCCATTTGGGCATGCATAAATGCATTAGTTATTATAGAGATATTTCTCATCTTTGCAGGTTAAGCAAGTATTATCAAGAATATCTGTACAAGTATAGCAAGTCTCATAGCATTCTAAATAAGTGTTATTCAAATAATTGATGATTACCTTCAAGTTAAATTGTAAAAGGAACAGTTGTATCTTAACCAATATTGTCTGTCCCTACAAGTTCCATAGAATATGTACCAATCATTGATTCATCTGATGATAAATTTATACTTCCTGTTTCTGCTTCAAAATCAGTGATAAAGGCAGGTAGATCCGTGTCTCCTACTTCTCTCAAACTAAGAGTGATTTCATATCTTTCTGGGTCGGTAAAGAAATTCTCTATATCTGTAATGCTAAGTGAAATAGTGGTGTCTGCCAAGAATATAACTAAATCGTCAATAGTATCTGTACTTGTTAAAGGAAGGTTAGCAGTAGCAGTTAATGTGTAAGTCATTGATTTTGCTGTATTGTAGCCATCTGAGCATTCTAGTTTTATAACAAAAGTCTCTGCTTTGGTGTTATCAACAAAATCAAAACTTAATTAAAGACAGGTAGCATTCCAAGCAAACCAGGTATCATGAATTACAGAGTCATAAACTGTATTGTTAATGTATAAGTTATGAGATATGGTTTCGTCTTAAGAGTGGACACATGTTGATGATAAATCCATTTCAAGAAGATCATTTATTCCATTCTTAACTATAGCCTAGTCACTGTATTAGGTGACTGTAATATCTGCATTTGCAACAACTGAAAGTATGAAATTATAAGTAATAGATGATACTCCAAACTCATCAGTTTCTATACAAGAAAATGTGTAAGTTGCAATATTTGATACACTACTTGGTACAGTTCCAGTAATAGTTAAATCACCAGTTAAAGGATATTTAGTTGCGGTTATCCAAGCAGTAGAAGCCGAATTTGTAGCAGAGTTTGTACAAGATATAGTTTATGCATCTTCCTCTAAATCAACGAAGTTTGAAGCTGTAAAATTTTAACAGTAAGTTGCATCAATAAATGAAGAAGCTAAAGTTAAAGATACACTAGAGTCCAAAACGGCTGCTTAATTTTCTTATAGTTAATGTAATATCGTATACTGTTGGTGTATCAATGTTGAAATTATCATAAACTGATACTATTATTGTGTATTCATTACTTCCAGCATTATTGTAAGTTGGATTGCTTGCAGTAAAAGTAATTCCTTGATCATCAGTATTGTCAATAGTGAACCAACTTGTAGAGGCAAGGACTGATAAAGCTGCATGCTTAATAAATCTACTTCAAATATTTCAGTATCACTTTCTGGATCACTATCTAATACTATTATCCAAGTATTTTCATGGAATGTCGAGAGAATAAACTCACTTTCAAAATCTTCACTAGCAGTTGGTGGTTGATTTAATTAAATCTCTAATTCTATATCAACTTAGTTAACGATTGTTAAATCGTAAGATATTGTTGCAACATATGTCAAAGTTTAAGTTCCAGCATAATCATTATCATCTGGTGTCATTGTTAGTGTTCTTAAAACAGGGTCAAATACTATCCAAGTTGGCAAAGCCTCTGAATCAAATAATAGAGAGTAGGTAATTAATTCATTTGAACACTATGGAAAGGCTGGGAGTATAAATATGTGATAATCAGCTCCTACAATTATTGCACCCACTGATGTGTCTGATATTTCCCCACTAATATCTTTGTAATCTTCAGGTATATAGGGTAATTATATCCCAAACACTCTGCATAAGTTTCTTTCATTAAATACTCATTTGTGGATTCAATTTTAATCGAGAAATCTTGAGCATTCTAGAAGTGCTCATCTTCTATATATATAAACTACTCACAGACTTACTCAACACTTCAGTGTAATCAATCCAATATTGTGACAAATTTCCATTAGATCCAGTTTGTTATGGATTAAAGGAATAGTAAATGCTATTTGGTGAAACTAATTAAATTGTATTATTTGTACAATGTAAATCCCATTACTGTTTCAGGAGACTAGAAGATTTTGCAAAGAACAAATGTTCACTTTCATCAACAAAGGAGAAGGATTTCATAAATAAGTATAAAGAATAGGACTTAGAATGTGTCGATGTTATGAATGGAGATGATCTGTATGTATAAAGAGATAGGGCTCTTGTAGCAAGTAATTGCATATTGTCTGTATTTGAAACATTAACAGGAAGTAGATAAGTTTCCTCATAGAAACCTAAAGTCATAATTAAAACTTCTTCATATTCATGATAAGTCAATTCACAACTGTTAATATCTTCTTATTATCTATTAATTTCTATGGCTTGTAATATCGATCCATCTGTAGTATTGTATTAATTAAGAGACCATTGACTAATTAATCCATTTTCTCCATCCACTTAGTATGTTAAGCATGAGTATAAGTAATCATCCTAGTAAATTAAATCCATTTGATTTAGTGACTTTGTTATGTCTCTTGTTATTTTATCTTCATTTTGGAGTACTCTAATCCACTCTTATTTGAAGGTTTCTGTGTTTAATTGAATTATTCCCCAGTTAAAAGTAGAATCTTCTTGATTTTAATAACCAAAAATACTGTTTAGCTAATTCATGCCGCTATTTAAAGAAATTTTATTGGCTTCAGAGTAAGTACCTAAAGCGTAAACTTTGTAATGCTAAACTCTGTAGTTTCTATTTAATTTCATCATGAAAAAGCTTTTTGAATTATAACCAAGGTATTCATTGTCAACAAGGCCATTTATAAATTGATTGCCTGATATCATATCTACAAAGTAGTCCTAAGATTATAGCAGCTTATTTGTGTTTAAGAATTATTTGGCGTATTAGACTTTCCCTTCAACACTGTGTTAGATCAAATAAATCTTATCATTAAGCGTGGACGCTACATTTCTTACATTTACTATACTTTAGATAGTTCCTTAATAACCATAGAGGCATTTTTAAACTAAGCTATTCAGATTACTGTCATTGCTATGCTAATATGTTAAAGTGTAGCAAATCCTTGGGTTAATTAAGAAATAAAGCCTTGCCAGTGTTCTGGATTCACTCCATCATCAATCAAGTCGCCACCACAAATTATTAGGTTGCTTGAGTTGGGATCAACATCCGCAGGTGAATAGACGATATCAGTGTCTTTGGTGCCATTGCATAAAGTTAGTTGGGCATTCAAAATCAACAACTTCATAACCAATTTCGTACTCTGGATAAACATGGAGGTTAAAAATTTTATCTAAATCAACCCCATTTGAGTTTTAGTAATTTACTCTAATAGTATAAATTCCCTCATCTCCCAACACTGGAGCAAAAGCGACTACAAAATCAGTTGAAGTTGATGAGGTAGTGATAAATGAGAGTACTGAAGCTTCATCGTCAACAGATAGACTGACTGAGTATCCACTACCAGGACATGCATTGTGCAAAG
>ARYC01005216.1:0-12435 GCA_000711775.1 Oxytricha trifallax | reverse complement strand
GATAGTGAGCGAAGCTCAAGTAGTGAAACAGATGATGAAAGCAATACTGCAGATTACATAACAACCAATATGTTATACTAAAGGAACATTACTGTTGCTGATGTTGAGATAGAGACTGTAAGCAAAAGAGAGATGCTTAACTACTAATATGATCTGGAAGATTCATTAGAATCTTTTGAATTTCAAAGGCTTTATTATTGATCCTAAGGAAACCTATAGAGTAAGTAAACTAGGAGGATTTAAGGAATCGTTACTAGATGGCCACTAATTATAGACTCTTGGCCAGATCACACTTGAGATCTACACTGACTATACCTAATCAGAATTAGAACCTTAGGGTATGCTCGAAAGAGCCCATTTAATAGATATGAAGGAATTAGAATAGAAAGTATTAGAGAACCATAAAATGAAAGACTCACTTCCAGTCTTTGGATAGCATACTTAGCTTTAAGCTATAGTGCCTCGAAGATAACTCAAGATCATGAGGAAAGAAAAGGAGCTGTAGCAAAAAGAGCTAAAGCTGGCTCAGGAATCTCAAAGACTAAGGATGTCTGAAAAGCTAAACTGCTAGCAGATTATGAAAAGGCTTGGCATTTCATACTATAAGTTAAGAAGGTACCTTAACAATCCCTTAAAAAAAGCAAACTTTTGGAATCTTAAGTAAGTTAATAGAGGCAAGTATAAGAAGCTGCACAGCAGGGCTCGCACTCATATAGTGAATATGCTTACTTATGACTAAGTGCCTATCTAAATATCAGATATACAGAAAAGCTTAGTGTCAAAGATCCAGCTTCACTGTTCAAAGTAGATGATTCGAAGATTTCTTAAGAATGAACTAATGATGACATACAAGTAAGTAAAGTAGATAACGAACCTTCATAACAATAACAGCAGTAAGCTTCAACGCTAGTATGCAGCCTAACAATTCATACTCTTTCTAAGTGAAGGCAAGAGAATTATTAACATTGATGAATCAGTATTGCACTAGACTGATGAGAGAAGAAGAGGCTGGACAGCTCCTTATGTTAAGAATAGAGTTACAAAATCTTAGAGGCTTAGTCAAATGAATTTGATTATTGGAGTGTCAAGTACTGGAGAGTTGTTCTATACTGTTAATAGGGGAAGAACTAATCAACACTCATTTATGTATTTCTTGTGCAAGCTTGCACTTACATTAGATGAAATAGATTTGGAGTGGAGAAAGAATACTGTTATCATGATTGATAACGCTCCCTATCACAGATCTTAAGAAGTAATGGCAAAGTATGACAATCTCAAATTACCGCTTATGTTTCTTGGGCCTTATCATTACAGGCTAGCTCCAGCAGAGCTTATGTACTCTTGGATTAAGAACAGAGACTTGAATCCTTTAAATACTAGAGCCTAATCAAAGTAAGTTATGATAAGTTAACCCTTATAGAGGTTATTGGGCCGCCTTTATGAAAGAGCTTGGCATGAATATAAGTAGAATAAATCAGAATCTCGTAAGAAGATGCTATTATCATGTCTTAACTGCTGCTTTGGAATCTATCTCACTTAAAGACTTGTGAGGATAAAAGTAAATTTAAACTAAAGTATAAGAGAAGGTATTTCAAAGTAAAAAGTTTAAAGAAAATTCAAAATAATTTTAAGATTTTTATAATAGATACTTTATTTTTATTTTTATAGCATATATTTCTTAACAATTTTTAATTCATTAAAGTTAAAGTTTCTAAAGTTTTCTTATTCATTCAAGATATTAAAATTATAATCAAAAATTCCTATTTATTTAAATATGAATAACATAAAATGAACATAGATTATCAAATTGATTAAAGAATTTTTTATATAAGAATTTTTTATATGTTTCTTGAAATCAGCTTCAATTAAATTAATTTGAATTATAATTTTCATCTGCTATATTTAAATAAAATTACTAAATTAAAAATACATAAAATTAACTTAGATCTAAATTTATATTTAAATAAATTCAATAATTTATTATTAATAACTACATAGAACGAATTTGCTTAAAATATTGTTAGATAGTAATAAATTATCAATAAATAAATGAAAAATATTATCTTATTTAAACTTATAAATAAAATTATTATCTCTAAGATCATGAACTAATATTGCTGAATGATAAACAAAAAAGTAATTATTAAATCAAAAACTCTGAATCCAATGTTTACGAATATTCAACATTTATATAAATTTACAAGTAAATAATATATTTATAATGATAAATATAAGTTGATAAATCTTAAAAATATAAGATAATATTTTTAAAAATTAAAAATAATAGTTAATTTTAATTAACTTAAAATTAAATTGAATACTTATGTATTCCTAAATGCCCTTACTAGTTCTAAAAATGAACTTTAAATTGCCCTAAAATGTTTTAAATAAAGTTTTTAAAACTAATAAATTAATTTGTGCTGGAGTCCTAAAGTTAATAGGAATGGGTTAAATTAACTTACTTAGGAAAAAAAGTAAGTTAATTTAGAATAAAATAAAAAAATAGAATAAATTAAAATCAAATAATTTAATTATTTCAAATAATCTTATCAGCAATCCAGAATCCTAAGCCCTAACTTTGTAATTAAGTTACAAATAATTAATCAACAAATAAAATAAATTAATTAATCTAATTTAAAAGATTAATAATAACTAAACGTGTGCAGTGTCTTTGTATCGTAGCTATATTCCCCTCAGAACTTGGTTGTGCCGACCCGAGGGCTTGTGTACATTGTTATCTCAGAGTTTGTTGTCGCAGCTTCAGTTAGACTGGCTTTAAACCCTAGTCTATGCGACAGCGTAACGTGTAGACCAATCGTTACCCCCCTTGAGTGAACACGTTGCTATATGCAGCTCGCTTGGCCAGCGGGTAGTGTTCTTCTAGGGACCAAGATTCTTTGTATACAGTTTTTTCGTTTAGTTCTTTTTTAATTTTCTTAACATTTTTTAGGTATAATGTGGAACAATTCTAAATCAAAATAATTCAAAACCAGGTAAAATTTTAAATGCAACATACAAAGTGGAAATATTCGACAATCAAATCTTATTCCAATTCGAGAATGAATCTTAAAATTACAAAATATTTGTTTCCTCAATTTCATAATCTTAAACAAATTCTCAATTCAATTTGACTTTGAAGTCAGATACAAATGAATTGGATGTAAAATATTCAACAATTTAATATAAAAATCAATCAAGAAATATAAATTGAACTTAATACACTTATAAATTATTAAGGTAAGTATTTTATTACATTTATATATAAATTAAATTTTAGCTTAACTACTAATAATAGTTTTTACTTTAAAATATATGCTAAATATCGTATATAAGTTAATAAATAATGATAAAATATAAATATTGTTAAATTTATTTCATTTGATATTTGAATGCAGTAAAAATAAAATATGGAAAATTTTTATATAAACAAATTAATAAATCATATAATTTGTCATTTTATTTTTAGGTATATTAAATAAATATCATATATTTAATGAATATAAGAAAATTCTTGTTGAAAAATTAAAATATAAATCATGTTATAAAATGAATTCTTAATATAAAACTTTTATAAATAGTTTATCATATATTAATATTTGTATTGAAATCTTTAATTTATTTTATAATTTTTAGAAAATTTTTTTTAATTTTTTATTGATATCTAATTATAATTAATTCATCTTTTATATATAAATAGCTATAATAGTAAAATAATGTTTGAATCAATTTTATATGTAAATTTATAATATGTTAATTGGAAAATTTGAATCATAAGATATAGATTTTTATCTATAACTTTATTGTACTGAAATACTACAGTAAGATTTTTAATTATGGTTTGGAATTTTTATATACAAAATATTAATTTATATTTCTATTTATTTTACTTATATTTGAGATTCAATCTTAAAATTTGAGAATTGCAAAAGGAAATATAGTCGGGATATTTGAATCGGAACTGTGTCAAATCTCAAATATTTAGAATTGAGTAGTTCACATTTTAGATTAATAGTAAATTACCATGTGATCAATTTGTGAATGTCATAAGATGCAATCTGAAATTTCCGCGATCAATTTGTTTCCAATTGCTAAATATGTTAAGATTGAATTCTTATTTTCATCAAATTGCTAATAAATTAATAAATAAATATAAAAAAAGGCATTTTATATAAGAATTGATATTAGAATGCTAAAAGATGAGGATTTAGGGTAAATTTAAAGATTATATTATTTTATATTATTTTATATATTTTATATACAAATTTTTATATAAAATAATCAATAAATAAAAAATTTTATTTTATATTTAAAAAAATATGAGAAAGAAATATTTGATAGTAAAATATTGAAATTTGAGAAACATAAATTATTTGTTTACTATTAGGTAAAATAGAATTGATATTTCTTATTATTTAAATATAAATGTATCATATTTTATATACATTGAGATTGATTTGTAGTATATATTGATAGTGGATTGTTAAATTTATTTGTTTGAATCGATTAAATTTTAGCTGAATTAAAATAAGCTTAATAATAAATGCTTATAGCCCTTCAAAACCCCAAAACCCCTGCTCGATTAAACTTGGGATTTTATTGCACTGGTTGGATATAATGACCGCAGGCAAGAGAGACATGAAGTCTACGCTTTTGCAGGAATTGAGAGCTAAAGCAAGTGTACATGAACAAAACTATGGTCCTTTGAATTCCACCCTAGAAGTTAAGTTTTAAAATTTAATAGTATTAATAATTTAATTAAAATTTGAATTAAGAAAAAGAGGGAGGTTCAAAATGAGTGCCCCATGACCCTTGCAAATGACGCAACTCAGCTCACATATGTCAAAAGTAGGGTAAGGACCACATATTCTTCATCTACGCACTGTGCTCTATCCAATGGTAAAGTATGGGACCGAAATAAAATTCGAACTTTTTTCCCATATTACTGATCATTGGAAACTGCACTTTGAAGGCCCTATAATAAGTTAAATTGTGAAGTTTGGAATTTCGCTATTTATCGATATTAAATCATCACTATACCAACTTATAAAACTATCACGCATATATGTATTGGGGTTATATATATATATATATATATATATTTACTCAACACACAGAAATTGAAAGCTTTTAAGGTAATATATACTTTAATTATGATCTAATGAAGTAATGTAAAAATAAAATTGATTCACAATAATTTTTTAAAAAAACAAGAAAAATCATCTTGTACTATAAATGTAAGAATCTATGATTCACACAACCAAAGAACTTTATTAAATAAATTAAGGAGTAAAATGGGGAAAATACTCATCACATAGAAAGAATAATTCAACTAGTTTATTGCTTGAAATGTATAAGAAATAGCATAAATTAATAACCTCGATATTTAGTTGATGTTTTAATTAACTTGTTAGATATGTTACAATATAATAATTATACAGGTATTTATAATAATTGACTAAAGTGGAAATACTCCCAAAACAATTAATAGAAAGAAAACAGAGTAGAGTTTTCTTTTTACCATAAAAATATATTTATTGGAATAACTATGTAAAATAGATAGTTTTGCCCTCTCCCCCATTTATATCAAGTACTGATAGAATAATATCTAATTGCAATTGAGATTTAAGTATATTTTTAGTACAATTTGGAGTAGAAATTTTAAAAGAAAATGTAATTATGCTCATAATTATTCTTAATCGAATATACAATAACATATCCAAGTATAGCCATCTTTACTTACCGCTCTTCTTGAAATTAAACTATATTTAGCCATCTTTATTGAAGTTTGCACAGATACTTTTTAATATCTTCTGAGCTCTTTGCCCACTACCTTTATTTCTTCTTTTGATTAGGTATTGTGAAATACTGAATCTAGTAGAAATGCTTTTGTAATTTATTGGTTTTGCTAAATGACCAACATCTTGATCCTTGTCATTATTTTAATATAATTGTTTATATTAAATTGTTTATATTAAATGAGTAATTCCTTTCATCATAACTTCCTATTTCACAACTATTGATAAATTATTAATTGTCAACATAAAAACAGAGTAGGGAGTGTAATTGATATTGCTTGAATGAAAGAATGATTAATTTGATGGATATTAAAGCAATTGATTTAAATGTATATAATACTTAGTGGGTTAGCATTTGTACTATGAATTTTCTGATATCAAAAGTGTGTATATTTTAACGTAATTTAAAAGGCAACCTTTATTTATTATATATTTTTACCAACAAAATTGGATGATAATAATATTATTTTTATATAAAGAGAGTAAGGTAGCAATTATTTTTGTTCATTAACTAAAATAATCTGATAATAATGACACTGTCAAATTATAAGAAGGATATGCATATGATTTATATAATAGCATAGTTGTTTATTTCTAATTCACTACAGAGAGAATTGATCTAGAAGAAATAGCAAATTAAAATATTTATAAATTCAAACAGAAATCAAATCATTGAATTATTATTTAATAATAAGACTGCTTAACTAAGCATCTCATTAAATCCTGGAGAGTATGAGAAAAAAGAAAAAGAACTTATCTCAAGGGTTTTGTAATTTTGTTAAGTTAAATGAAGCAATGAATATAACTTAATTATTATTGCCGATCAACAATTTTGAATAATAAAAATACTAACGCCATTACATACTTTAAACAACAAGAATCTCGTCATTAAACTTTAATCAATTTCATTTTATTTTCAATTTTGATCGTATTTTTCTCATTCTGATAATATTATTTTTAATTTATAAATTCTTTAGCAATAATAAATAAACAACAAGACTCATAAGGTTCAAAACCTCCTAAAATTTTTTGACCTGCTTGAACTTTAAGCATCAACTTTAGAAGATTTTGCCATGCCTATATATAATTTATGAATAAATATAATTTTAGAAATGTTATAGTTTGAAGCTCGTTCGTGGCCGATGCTATAATCTCTGCCCCATTTTTAATTAACTTTTTTAAAAAACTTTATTTAATCACATTTTTTTCATTTTTACTTACCAAAAATCATGAATCTCAAAAATCCATTTTGATTATCATAGTTCCATATAGATTTATCGCTAATCTTTTTTGCTTTTTTTGGGTGCCTATTTTTGATTCCTTATCTGATTTTTTTAGGGAAAAATTTTTTTTTTGAAAAATAAAGAACATTGTTCTGAATCCTCCTAGAATTTACCAAAATCAATTAGGATTTCATGTATGCTTTATATGATAATTTTCAAATTTACTTAATTTAAGTTAAATATACTCATTAAAATTAAGAGTCACGGGACCATTATTTAATAATTGTCCCGCATGAAATTTAAATCAAACATATAGTTAAAAGTACTTAATCAAAAAAAAAATTAAAACTTCAGTTTTAGGATCTTCTATCATAGACATCAAGATAGAGGAATCCTAAAATTTTAAAAGTTTTTAAAGATTGTAACTCATAATTGTTAAACATTCATTGAATTTGTAATTGCAATAAAAAATAGATAATAAATAATTAGTAATAGCAAACTTTGTTTAACTACTTTCTGCTTCAATCCTAATAACTATTATGCTTAATTTAAGGCTTTTGTAATTAAATAAATAAATCATCATCAATAGCAGACTTATATAAAGTATCTAGGTGTAAATTATATAGCTGCTACAAAGTGAGATGTATTATTAGATAATTAGTAATTAACTTTATTATCGAATTCTGAATTAAATAAAATTAATTAATCATAAATGCTTATATTATTGCTTAAAGAAACTTAACTTAAAATTAGAAAGTAATTGAATAGGACCACTAGCTATTTAAGTTCAAGGTATCACCATGCAAACGATACCAGTTACAAATCTTCTGTGAATAATCACTCTCTGTTCTAGTAGTCATTACAATTCTAAATTTGTTGTACCTTATTATCAGTAAGTTGACTGAATCTTGCAAATCTTCCGCTACCATACATATTAAATGGGAGATATTTCAGCTTTGATTGGTTTATTTGAAGTATTCTCGGATGTTATTCCCAATTTTTTAGTAAGAGACATTTCATCAGATAAATTCCTAAATAGTAGGTACTTAATGAACCTTCTTAAACGTGAATTAAGTGCAGCCTGTTGTCAGTTGCAATAGAATTCAATAACTTCCTTTCTAGTTGTGGAAGTTGTTGTTACTGCGACAATGGGCAGTTACAGCTATTCCTACGAATAGCAACAAGTCAGGATGATTAATTAAATGGAACTTTGAGAGATTGTCGATAAAGCGTTACAATAGTTACTAAAGCATTTTTGAAGACTAAAATGATTTAGATAAATAATGCCTTTTAGAGATAGCTTGTCTGATTTAATATTAAACATTTTATGATAGTTTATAATTTATATATCTTAAAATATTTAAAAAATTTAATATAGAAGTTGAAGTATCATAGAAATATAACAACCTGAATTAAAATAGGAAATAAACAGTTAAAAGGAAGTAGAAAGTTATTGAATGACATTTAAATTTCTCACAAAAGTTGAAACTAAATTGAACAAATTCTTTTAGTAATTATTGAATCTAAGGTAGAGATATTAGAATCTGAATGAATATCATTAGAGCTTTGTATTGTTTAAAAATATAGATAATTTTTATTAACTCAGACTATAAAATTAAAACAGCAATATATTATTATATGAATATATTCAAGATTAAATTAATAAATTTCTTTATACAAAACATGTATATATTATAATTATTATTTGTTATATAAGTATATGAGATATTAATATAATTATATATTTAATGCTATTTACAATTGCTCATGTTTAGTTGCCTTTTTTAAAATAAAGCTTACTATTAATTGAAGATTAGTAAGGATTAAAATTAAATTTGGTTAATTATCTCCAACACCCATTTTTTAAATTATAAATTATATTTAATTTCTGAATAAATTTTTTATGGATTGTAATTAATTTTAACTTGATAATTAATGTTAAATAGGAATTCAAGCTCAATCCAAAGTATATCCAATTTTATTTGAAATTAATATATATTTTTATCATAACAACATAATGTTGAATCTTATGATTTTTATATATTTATATTAATGATTGTAAAGAAAGCTAATTTGAATTGTAATTTGACCATTTAAAAGCTCTTATATTCTATAAATACCATGACGTGTGTAAAATTAATATTCAATTATGTTTAGGTTCATACTTTGTTTAATACTAAGTAAAATGGTCTAGAGTAATATATGATTAATATAATAATTTTTAATATAATTAACTTTATTTTTCAACCGTCGGCAGTTTTTGAAAAGTGCCGACGGTTGCTGCGTTTTTATAATTATTTAGTTTATTTAATATATTGATACATTAAATGTAATTGCTTTTTTATCAGAATTATGAAGATTAAGGATTCAATTATCGTAATAAATTTCTTTAATCCTTTCGGATCTATAGCAATCTTTACAGATTCCAAGCCCCCAAAACCCCTTAGTGAGGTTTATAAGTGCTTTGATTTGTAGGGTATAGTTGGGGTCTTATTGGGGTTAGTAGAGAAATTAGGTCTATTTACAAAATGAGAAATAGAAATTAGCGAAATTTAGGGTCGATTTATGATGAGAAATATTTAGATTTACTGCTTCAGCTTAGGTATGGTACGAGTATTAATATAGATTAAGTCAAACCAGTATTGAATTATGCAGCTATTGCAAATCTCTTACACAAGAGTGCCTCTACTGTTAGGTATCACTGCATGTTAGCTGTTTAGCATTTTAATTCTGGTACTTGAAAGCATCCTGCTAGAAAATAAAAGTTCTCACAGCACCATATTGACCACCTCTGTGACTCTAAGACTTTAAAGTATTGGGCACACTTTCCTCTAGACTAGCGAGCTGTAATGTTCATCGCAAGTTTCCTGATATGCGCATCTCTCCTTAGACTATAGCCAACATTTATAGAAGAAATGGTATTACTTTCAAGACTGTCAACAGAGTGAAGAGAGTGATTGATTACAGTGCCATTTTATAGTAATAATTTAAATATATATATGATTAAATGCAGAGAGCTATTGATAATAACATCAAGTTCATACATGCAGATGAAGCTGTGTTTACTTTCAACACTTTTATTAATAAGTCTTGGTATAAGAAGTATGATAATATAGAAGTTTATGACTAAAAAGTGAAGGTAGTTACCCATGCAATTTTAGCTGGTATAAGTGAAGATTCAGGCTTAGAGAGTTATGTGATTCACCCTCGCTCTATTAAGCGAGAGTAGTATATAGAGTTCCTACATAAGCTCAGAGAGAAGTATTGCAACCAAGAGATCATCCTGTTTGTTGATAACCTCTCAGTTCATAAGACTAAGGAGTCTAAGAAAGCTTATGAAGACCTAAATATAACTCCTATTTATAACGTTCCTTATAGTCCTTAATTTAATGGAATAGAATTCTACTGGAGTTAAATCAAGACTCACTACAAGAAGCTGCTGCTCTATCATCTTATGCATGACTTGCCCATCGATACAGTAGACTTGATTCAAAGCAGCTGTAAGAGAGTGAGCGTAGATAAGATAACAATTTGTGCGAGAGAAGGAAGAAAGAATGTTTATAAATAAGTTTTAGATTTAAACGAATGAATATTCACATATTAAATTGGCCCATAAAGGGGTTTAGCTTCTCTTTCTTCTCCTCTTCTTATGGCTTGCTTGGACCCATATTTCTTCTCTTCGTGCCAGCTCCTGCATCTATGTTCATTTCTTCTGGCTTTTAGACATCGTTATAAAGTCTCTTGCTCACTTCATAAATAGTCTATGACTTTCTCTCTCTGTGAACCTTCGCATGCTCTTTCATTAGGAATATACCAGTTCCAGGTTTCCCTACAAAGTTATGAATCAAAGCTTACGAGAGAGGAATGGATGCTTCTTAAGCTCAGCGAGCCAGGTCTCGTTTATTAGTATGCCTTGCTTCATTTAATCTTCAGGAGAAATAGAGTAGCGTTTTTTGTGAGCTTCTTCAATGATCTCTCTTAGATAACTCTCTCTCTTAAAGTGCCAAGAACTCCAAAGAAGAAGCTCCTTTCTGGAAGCTTGTTAGAGAGTTGTTTCTTGGTAGGAAGATAAACTACCACCTCTTCATCTTTCATCGCATCCTCGTAGAGATTAGTGACTGAAATCTCTGGGTAGTTTGGTATATCTATCAACTTTATTTCACTGTTTTTGAAGCTTTCTTCTCATCGCAGAGTATAGCTTTTAAGAATGAAATTTTGGTACCTTCCATCGTTGGAAGGAATAAACCCACTATAGCATATGATTGAGTATATTTCACATGCTTACCATGCTAAGTGAGGTATCGATAGAGATCTTCCTTGCTTCTAAATCTTGAGATCATTTCTTAAGCTTCAACCCTCTTCATTGCAGTACTTATAGATTCCATCCTTGTTCCTTCTCTTGTTATTGAATTTCAAATTTTAATATTTAGTGTTCTGGATCCTACTGTTTAAAATATTAGTATTAAATATGGGCATCTTATAGGAGGTCAACTTGGTAAGGATACGTGGAGAAAGCTGGCAGAAGCTGTAACAAACTTTAGAGGTGGACCTCCATTTTTATCAATTTAGTTCCATTAAATTAGTCCTAAATTTGTTTAAATTTAATTAGTACTGGTATTAATTCGGTTTAATTTAATTGGTACCAATTAAATAGTGCCAAAACTTTATTAGTACTTACTTTTAAACTAATGAGGTTTTAATGGAAAAGTTCCAAAATGGTTCAAAACCTAATTGGTACCAGTACCAACCTGAATTAATTCTCAGTTGGTACCAAAATTAAAAATATTAAGCATAAAACTAGAGAATTTATAGTTATAAACTAAGTATAAATATGATGTCTAACACTGAAGAATCAACCATTGTTGTTGCAGGGCCAGCTCCTATACAAAGTTAGTATAGCCAGTGAGGTTTTTACTTATTAATAATAGAAATTTAAATTGAATTTAAACATGGCGGCTAACTTAAATCGTAAGCCAGTTTCTCTTGGAACAGGTTAATCATTGCTCAACTTTGGCTCCTCCAAGAAACCAGAAGTAATTTATATTGAAAAGGAGGTAGAGCTAAGAGCTCTAGAGTTTGAAGCTGAGGTCTTTAAAATTTAAGTTTAAAACAAGAAGTAGAGTGCTGAGATGGGAGTTTAAACATAAGTTGAATTGGTTGAGGAAGATAAGGAACAGCAACCAATAGAAAAAATTAAAACGTTTTAATGTGAAGACTGCTAAAATTTCTTCTCAACTGAGTCAAGCTTGAAGAGACACATCAAAGAGGTACACTCTGGTAGAGCTAAGATCTACTTCAAGCATGATAAAGTATATAGTAGATATTAATGCACTACCTGCATGAAGTCTTATACTCACTCAGCTAAAGTAAAGAGACATATGCAAAAGCATCATTTAAACGAATTCCTGATTAAAGAT
>ARYC01005215.1:0-22277 GCA_000711775.1 Oxytricha trifallax | reverse complement strand
TTAAGTTCTTCGATTCTTTTGTTCAATTCTTCGATTTGATTATTTTAATCAGCTATTTATTTCTTAAATTCAGCATTATCTTGTAATTCTTTATTTATTTAAGTCTCAAGCTTGAATATTGTGCTCTTTACAATTTATGAATCTAGAATTTTTTTCTTGAAACATTCATTGCAATAAAATTGGAGACTACTAAACTCCTTCTTAAATCTATCAAGGACATCTTGAATATTATTTTAAGAACATGAATACATTTAAATATTTGTGAAAATGGAGTATTATTCACACTTTTTCATGCAAGTATTACACACATACTTTTAATGATTATCGTATAAGAATGCCGACATTTTAGTTTAAATTTTTTAAAAAAATATTATAGACAAAAATGAACAAATTATTCAAATATATAGAAACTTTTAAATATTAATTTTTAAAATTGCTCTATATATTAGTAATTTTACTATAACTATTAGTCCTAACTTAAGCAAAATTTATAAGATTTTTTTATTTTTTCATAAATTCTAAAATTTTATAATAAAATAAATATACTTTTTGATTTTGTTAAAATTATTAATCATATATTTTACTTCTTTAATAAATATTGAATATTTTTATCTAAAATAAAATCTTATTCATTAAAATATTTTAAGCTATACTAATTCATAGCTTTTAAAAATTTAATTTATAAAATTAAGCAAAATATCGATAATTTACAAGATATTATCTCAAAATTTGCTCTATAAATGTAAAATCTTGTAATAATTTCATATGATTATAAGATTTTAATTGAAAAATTTAGAGAAAATCTAAAGTTATTATGATTTTTGCAAGTTCGACTTAGTGAGGTAAATTTATGATGGAAAATAAACCATTTTTAAAATTTTATATATAAATTATTGCATTTGATTTAGTTTTCATCAAATAACTATTAATTTATTTATTATAATACTCATACTTTTTTTTTACTATAATACTTAACTAACCCTTATTTTTTAAAAATAATTTTAATTGTAAGGAATTTAGTTAATTTTTTAATCATAAATTCATAAAAGATATGAAAACAAAAGAAGAATTATAGAAAAACAATTTTATTAAAAATATGATGATAACCACTTTAACATCTATAATAGATAAGTAATAAAACTCTATTTATATTTGATGAATAAATAAGTAATAAAATTTAACTCTTTTTTATAATTTGATTAGCTGAATAAAAACTAATCATTATGATTTAAATTTAATAACATATAATCTTATTTGAGTAATAAAATAAAAAAGGTAAAAGTTCTTAAAAGTAACAATAAAAATTTCTTTTTATAGTTCTCAAGAGTCATAAGTAAGCGTAAACAAATGAGCAATTCGATATTTGATGTTTTAGATTACAAATCGATTTACTTTACTCAAATAAAATAAAATAAATTAATTTACTTTTATGATATTTATATTTTGATTAAATAATCAATTAATAAAAATGCAATCATGGAGTAATAATTGACTAATATTATTAATTTTTATAATTTTTAGAAAAATTATAATTGCATGGAATATTATTAAATTAAAATTCCATTTTAATATAATGTGTGTTATAATAATTGCAGATTATATTTTTAGAATTAAGAAATAGCAACTTAAAATATGTTGAAATTAATTAAATTTATTAAAGAATTAAATCTTTTGTAATAAAATACTGGGAAAACCTATGAAAGGGAAAAACCCAATTAAAATAAATTTAATTATAACATCATTATCAAGTTTAGTTATTTGTCATCTAAGACTGAGGTTCTTTATCATGCTATTTTACATATTCCTTAATTTCCTAGAACATCTAAACTTTTAAATCCAAATTCTAATTCTGAATTTATTCATCAATAAATTTCTCCATTTATGATTTTGATACTACATTTTTGTCAACTAGATCATTTGAGATTGATTTAAATTGTGAATTCATTTACTAGATTTTATCAATATTTTCCTTAGTCTCTAATATGTTTGATTCTAAGAAACTCTCTAATTATTTCTGAATAGTAAGCAATCCACTTACATTTTGAGATTTGAATCTCTACTATACCCTTTTAATTTCATTTTTGAATGTTTCTTCTTAAAATAGCACTTTAAATTTGTCAAATAATGACTCAACTTTTTTATATTCCCTATGAATATCATGAAATGAAAACATACCATTCTTTTACTGTTCTAATTTTTAGATTATTAAATTCTATTCATGAATTAAATCCTTTAAATATGAAATTCTTTCATTACTGTCATTAATCTATGTTTTAAGTCTTGAAAATGTTTGAGCAACAAATGAATGCTCAAGAATATTTAAATTATAGCAATCTTTGCAATAGAATTGCAAATGCTTATCGCTGTTTGAATATAATTCCAACACTTTTTGTAAACTTTAATAATAAAATGGATTAATTTATAGATCTGTGAAAATGTAATAAGTTCTGCATTTTTTCAAACATTTATTGCAAACATACGAATCGTCGTCGTATAAGAACTTTTTCATTATTTGTTTTAAAGAATAATATAATATTTAATAGTTATTTTGGGAGGGAGAGTAACTGCTTAAAAATTAAAAAATTTTAATAAATTTATTATCATCATTATTTATTTACAAAATCATTGTTAAGTTATAAGTCAAATATTCTTTTTAAGCTTAAAAAAATTCACTGTAAATTTGGTCAAAGAACATAAATTTAAATAAAAATATTTTGAAAACCTAAAAAATAATTGGATACTACTTTAGTTCAGATAAAAATGAGAGCAGATAGAAATTATTAGAAATAATTTTGAGAATTCAAGTACAAAAATAAATTTTAGATGCTAGCAAGAGAGCAAAATTAGTTGGGGAAAAAAGTAAAATACAAGCTAGTACACTTCCTTAAATTTTTTTTAACTTTAAACTAAGGGCATGAAACTGCAACTCCCTAACTTATTTATGTTTTATATATTAGGTCTTTAAAATTAAATATTAAAAAGTCAAATTTATATTATTTAAAAATTTTATCTGTTTCTAATAATTGGGAAAAATTTGATAAAAATTAATTAAAGAAATTTCATTATGCATATCATTTTATTTTTAAACTTAGATTTATAAATATTTTTTAAATTGAAATATAAAGACATATTTTAGAATAAAATAATTTAAAATAAATTAGATATAGTATGAATAAAGAGAAAGTTTTGTGACTTTAATTTTTAAACTAATAAATGAAACTCATTGAATTTATTGAAACAAAAATAATTTTTCTATTAATCAAAGTAAATATAGAATTGATTTATTATATTTAGATATTCAAACTTTGATATATTATTTCAATTCTGACAGATAAGATTTTATTATTTATAATTATAGATAAACTAGCAAACCATTATATAATAGTAATAATATTCTAATGATTTCTATATAAAAAAATAATAATTTCTCATTTAATACTTATATTTTGACAAATTACTTAGTAATTTAAAAGATTTATGATTTTTATTTATTGTATAGTATAAAACCTTATATAATTTATAACATAAAAATCGATAAGTAAGAATGATTAAAAGTAATTAATAAAATAAATTCAGTAGACTATTACAAAATTTTGAAGGCGACAAATTATTCAATATGATTAAGCAACAAAATATTATAGCCTAAATCTAATTCCACAGACTCAATAAAATTCTGAATGAAAGTAGCAATGTTATTATTATACCCATTAGTAAAAATATGGTAAAGAATTATAAATTTCAGATATAGATAAAAATAAAATTATTATTAGTAATTAACAGTTAGTTGGAAAACCAATCATAGGAAAAAACCAACATATAAATCATAATCATTATTAAGTTTCCTTCTCCGCCTAATCTGATTAAGGCTCAACGCCAAACCTCTCCATAAATTTCTATAAGTCCTGCTACAGCTCAATCTTCTTGTCAAGATTTTAGTTCTGAATTTCCTCTTCAATAAACTGCTCAATCTTGACTTTTGACACCACATTTTTATCAGTTAGTTCACTTGAAATAGAATAGAATGATGATTTCATTTCTAAAATCTTTTCCACATTCTCTTTGGTTTCATCTATGTTTTATTGTAAAAGCTATTCTATTTTTTATGATATTTTTAGCAATCCTTAATTGTTCTATGTTTTGAACATTTCCTTCAATTTCTCGCTTTCTGTTTGAATGGTTTTATTACCAATTAATTCTTATAGCTTTCCAATTTAAGATTCGAGCTCCTTATACTCTTTTTGCATTTCATCAAATTAGAACATACAAATCTATGGCTTTAAAAGTTATTCGATTCTTGAATTTAGCTCATGAATTTACTTTTATTGGTTAGTTATCTCAGTATTCAACTCATTAACCTTTTCTAAGACAGGCATTTATTCAATAAGCTTTTTGTTATAGCAACTTGTGCAAAGAAAATGAAGGTTTTCTGGTTTTTCTTTCATTCTATCAAGAAAATCATTCACACTATATACATATTATGGAAAGAGTGTATGCTGAACAAAAACATGATATTAATTACATCTTTTATTGCATGAATTGCAAACGTAATTAAAATAATTGGCTTATTCAAATTTTGACATTAAATTTTTATTATTATTATATAGCATATTTAGAATTGCAATTTATAATAAAAATTGACTAATAAAATGAATATTTAGATTAGCAAATTTCTTAGATTGATATTATTCATGTTCTTTTTCGTAGTTCTAATAATTAGACTTATACATAAACTCATTCATAAATCATCTGTTTTAAATTATAAAGTTTTACCTCGAATGTTTAATTTGTAAAAAAAAAATAATTAAAATTATTTTAAAAAGACTACAATTTTACATAAATTTAAGTTTTTCATTATAAACGGGTGCTATGATTAATTGGTAGTGTATCTCATATTAAAATCCCTAAAATCTTTATTGATCATTGAGTCAGTAAAAGTGAAACCAGAGAATAATTTATAATAAAATTTTCATTTAAATTAAATCTAAATAAGTTAAGGTTAAATTTATTTTATATATTTTTGGGTAAAGACCTTATTTTTTATCTTTCAGCAATAAAATTGTCAATAATTTTTTTGTTAAAATAAAATTAATTAGAATAAGCTTAATAATCAATTAGCTACAATATAAATAAATATCGTAAAAAGTTATTATATTAATTATCAAACTTTAAATTGTAGTATCTTAGGCTATTCACTGCTTTTGGTACCAAATGAATTTATTAGAGCTTGCTGCTGCATTGCTTGGATCACTAAAATTTTCTGTCAGACTCAGTCAGGAAGCCAAATTCTATCTAGAATTAGAGATAAATCTAACTAGAATATTAGGGGTGCTTTATGAGAATCCTTAACTAGTGTTTGTGGATAAAACCTCAGTCAAACCCCAATATAGAAGGACCTTCTAAAGCTATGTAGATTTTGCTTAACTCTAGAAGAAAGCTAATGGAAGAGTAAGAATTCAGAGAATGGAATAAGAGAGAGGAGGCTACTTTAAAAAGTTTAACTGGTTTCTGCACGAGTGATTATAGAAACGCTGTTTTTATATTTTTTTTTATATCGATTTATTTAATATCATTTTATAAAAGAAATAAATTTAAATTCAAATGTAATTATTAAGTATTGAATTCTTTGAAGTCATTAAATTTTTTGTTTGAAATTTTTATTCAAAATTAAAATACTATCGGCTTATCAAATTAGATGTACTAATATCTTTGATTATTTATTTTCATATAATAAATATTTTAATTAGAATTATATTTTGTAATATTTATTTTTATTTCAATAAATCAGTAAAATTTACAATTCAAAATGCCAAAATCATAAAATATGATTGCTACAAAAGCATAATTATTAAATCGGTAATCTATATATATAATATATTGAGAAAATATAGATTTTTGATTTAAATATATTTGTAAATATGTTTATTTTAACATTAGAAATAATTAATTTGAAATATTCATTTATCTATGCTTCATAATAAAAAAATTTGTAGTTAAATAATAAAACTCATATCATTACTATTATTATCGATAAAATACATAAAAAATAGGTAATTTAAGAGAAATTTAAATTAATGAGAAAAAAAGCTTAAATATAACAGTATTGTTTTTAGTATTTGTTAAATTTAATTTAATGTGCAGTTTAAAGCATAAAATGATAATTATAAGAGTTACTCCATGAGTCTAGTTGTGAATTAAGTCATATATTAGGGTGAGGTTTAAACTCACAAAAGCCAAGATTGGCTCCATTATTTTATTGCCAACTAGTATTGAATTAGAACCTAAACAGCATCCAGATGACAAAACTACTCTAAGATTGTAGTCTTCATCTTCCTCATCTTCAATATTTACTCTTTAAATACATTCAACTAGAAGTGCAACTAAGTCTTAATAACACTGGCAAAGATAGTTTTTGACAAATGTATTCTTTTAAATACTGGCTTGTTCTACTTCTGACAAAGAAGTCCAGAATTCAATTTTCAAGTGCACCAACCTTCTCAATGTCACATCTAACAGTTAAAGCAGTTGCATCACATATCTTTTTGAAGTGATATTGAACCATCTCGTATTTTACTCTCCCTGCTTGTTGTTCATTAAATTAAATTTATCAAATATTATAAACAATACTGTTATATTTAAGCTTATTTTCTCATTGATTTGAATTTCTCTTAAATTACCTATTTTTATGTATTTTATCGATAGTATGATTATATTATTAATGTATAGATCTATTTATATTTAAACTTAATTAAAATATAATAAGAATAAAATGTTTAAATAAATGTGAATCTAACTTTATTAAAAAATTTTTTGAGTTAATCAATTTATCAAATTGTATTATTTATCAATAATTTCAATAACTTTATGCCAATAACGTTTTACAGATATGATTTTAATTTTTGGTATAAAAATAAATATGTCAAACGTTTTAGGAACTTCGATTTTCTTGAAAAATTAAATATAAACAGGCAAAATTTGTAATTATTAACTCTTCACTAAAAATTTGAGAATAATAAATTTTAATAATGTAAAATCCATTATATTTGAAACTCCTTTTTAGTATTGTTTTTATTTAGAATTATTGATAATAAAGAGTAATAATCATTGAAATGAGTATTTTCTACAACAAAATTGTAGAAATACATTTGAATTAGAGAGGTTTTAATTAAAAAAAAATAAATATATAGGAATATTGCCAGTTAAAGTTGACCTATTTAAACGATCTTGGACTTATTAGAAAGAGAAATCAAAATTAGCTGGGCAATAATATTTATTTCTCTCTCTCCAAGGAAGAGATAAAATTGTACTATTAATATATAAGTCCAGCTACTTTTGATCTCTCTTTCTAATAAGCCCCAGATCGTTAAGTTTTAATGGTATAAAGCCAATTTTTTTGTTTTCAATTAATATTTAAAAAAATTACTCTTAACTAAAATTATGTGAGAAATTAATAGATTATATTTTTCTTTCTCATTTAATTAAAAGTATCTTTAGATTGAAAATTTATCAAAAATTTAAGAAAAAATGAATTTCGTTTAAAAATTAAATGATTGACATCCTAGCTATATTCAACCTAACATATTAATATCTAACAATTAATGATATTTATCTAATAAAAATAAATAGAAATTATTAATAAATATATATTCATATCATTCAAATAATTGAAAAAATTAATATATTTAAGCTTATCTCTTAATAATTTCTTCGTAATTTAAAAGGTTTTAAATTTGAATTTATTAAAAGAAATAGAGATTTTTATAATATAAATAATATAATAAAAATACAAATAATAAAAGAGGATTTAAAAAATAATATTTTCAGTAGCTTATTCTATTATTTTGAAGGTGACATTTTAATTGTTAATCTTAAGCATACAAATAACATAATAATTTTTATTATTAAAAAAATAACATTCATTTAAATAAATAAATATGCTTTAATGACTTATCAGTAAGTTTTTAAGAAATTCTTTTCTCAAATTTTTATAATTTTAAGTAATTGTTATATATTGGATAAATGATTAGTAAATATTAGGTAGTTGGAAACCAATCATAGGAAAAACAAACAAATTTAAATATTATATTATAATCAATAATAATTTTCAATCTTTAATTCAAACTCTTTACCCAACTTCACCATGAATTTCTACATTTCTTGCTATAATTCAATTTTCTTATCTAAATTTTAACTCTTAATCTCATCATCAATGAATTTCTCCATTTTAGCTTTTGATATCAAATTTTAATTTACAGATAACGAGTAAATTTACGGTCTCATTTATTATATCTATCCAACCTTCTCTTTGGTTTCATCTATATTTGATTGTAAAATCGTTTAAAATTCTTATGAAATTTCTAGCAACCCTTAGTCATTCTATGTCTTGAACATCTCTTTAAATTTCTCGATTTCATATTAAATGGTTTCATTTTTGATTAATTATTAAAGCTTGTTGATTTTGGTTTCAAGCTCTTTATATTAGATTTTAAGTTCATCAAATGAAAATATATGAGTCTGTTGCTATGTAAGCTTTTATATTTTTACATTTTGTTAATGTATTTATTTCTTTTGATAAGAAATCTATAATAAGGCGTTGTGTATTTGAGCATTTAACTAAGCATTTGTTTCTACAACAATTCTCTGAGTTAAGACTTTTTAGTCAAAGCAAGAGCTGCAAAGAAATTGGAAAATGCTTGGATTATTTTGAAATTTGTCTTGAACATCCTTGAAACTTTTATATAAAGCTGGAGTTAATTCAAGTTAGGAAAAGAGATAGTATTTCGAGCATTTACTATTACATGAGGAACAAAGGTACCAAAAATCATTATAGTACTAGAATTTTGACATTATTTGTTTTTATTTAATATAAGAATGCTTAGTAATAATTAAATAATTATTTATTAGTAATATGAACATTTAAATATAAATAACTGATTAATTTGGGACTCTAATAATTAGCTTAGATACAATTTTTAGAATTATTATAATTGAGAATTTTAAAAAATAAAATTGATAAGAGTAATTTTATACGATATTAACTAAAGAATGTTTATACTTATCTAAAATTGTTATTAACTAAAAATAAGTTAAACAATTTTGTACATACTATTCTATTCCATTTTAATTAATCAGATTAGTCTATCGATTAATATGAGTAGAAAAAAAATAAATTTTTCTTTTTTATTAATCCAATAAAAATTTAATAATTTTTCACTAACTCAATAATTTTTTTTATAAATAAAAATAAGTTTAAGATTTTTTTAAATGTTCAAATATATATAAACTCAAAATATGTGAATTTACATCGCTCTTAATTTTTGCTAAAGATAACTTTAGTATAACGATACTATATACTATAACTGTAACATCTAGATTTTAACTCAAAAATACTTAAAGTTAATCCTTTAAATAACAGTATACTTTATAAATAAAATATATATTATGCTTATAGAAATGTCAAAATAAATTGAAAAACATTAACTTACAATAATTAATTACTTATATCCAAAATTAAACTAAAAATCGTTTTTATTTAATTATATTAAAATATTCTCATTTTATATATATAATATGAGATTGCAACAAATTAAATATTAACTACTACTCAAAATTTAATCAATAATTTTAAATTTCCAATTTCATTGTAACAAAAACGTTATTTTTTAAGAGTTAAACAAATCTTCAAGTTATGGAAATAAAAAACAAAAATGAAAATCAAAGTCTATGTAAATGTATTAAAATTTTTTTAATTAATTGGTAAAATAAAAAATTATTGCAGCATGAGTAAAATGAGCAGATATTTACTGAAAATATGTACTATATTTATTATATAAAAATTAATTAAAAATAAGATGTTGGAAACCATTTACTGGAAAAAACCAACATATAAAATATTTCATAATCATTGTTAAGTTTCAAAATTTGCCTTCTCTGTTTGAAGTTCTTAATCATACTTCATAATGAATATCTAAATTTCTTGCATCAATTCAATCTTCTTATTAAGATTTTAACTCTTGATTTCTTCATCAATGAACTTCTCCATTTTGATTTTTGAAGTCACTTTTAATGGATCGAAATCCCCATAAATAGATTGTATTTATTGGCTGACTAATTGAATTCTCTCAATGTTTTCTTTAGTCTCGTTAATGTTAACTTGCACAATACTTTCAAATTATTTCGAAATTTATATTAATCCATCGATTTTTAAAGAATTAAATGTTTTTAACAGCTCTTCAGTTAAGCCTTGCACACCTTAATTTTCTGTATATTCTTTAAATTAATTAATTTATGACTCAAGCTATTTATATTCACTTTGAATATCTTGAAATGAAAACATGACTTTCTATTGGTATGATAAATCTTCCACTTTTTTATTCAATTCTTGAATTCTTTCTTTTGTACTTCTATTTCCTATTTTGCTTCGTTTAACTGAATAGTTAGCGACTATACTGTTTCTTAAACAATCTTCTAATTTAGAATCCTTGTATTATAGCAATCATTACAGAAGAATTGAAGAGTACAGGGTTAATTTTTTAAATGATTTAGAGCATCTTCCACACTTTTAACGAAAAATGGAAATAACTCAACTTGTGAAAAGATTCGATACATTAAGCATTATTTTCTGCATAAATTACAAATGAATTCTTTATAATTGTGGTATTAAAATGTTGCCATTTTTTTGTATTTAAAAATATTATAAATTACTTAATGACGTAAATTAATTGATTGAATAATAAAAATGAATGTTTAAATCGAAAGCTTTTGAAATGTTTAATAAAAATTTTCTGATTCTATTAATTAGACTTTTTTAGTAATTATTTTTTTTATTATTCTAAGGATTATTTTTTACAAGCTAGTATTATTAAATTAATTAAGTTTTCATAATTTATTTAATTAATTTTTCTACCTTGAAATTAGGCAATTTAAAAAAATAAACAATGAGAATAGTATATTTTACTTTTTCTAAACAGGTTTGTTAAGCTAAAATAAAATAATATTTTAATTATAGAATATTTATTTAAAAAATAAACAATAAAGATCCTACTTGCCTTGAAAACAAAAAATAATCTTTAAATTATAAAGTAAACTTATCTTTTATGATAAAATAACAATATATTTGTGTTAATTTCCCATTAATCCCTAACTTTTAAAATACATTTTAATTAATTAAATTAAACTTAGATTATCTTTGAAATTATAGCAAATATTATTTTGATGATTTTAATAATTTAAATACAAATAAACTTCTAAAAACATCAATTTGATGATAAGATTTATAAACAAATATTCTAACTTAATAAATCCTCAATTAATGAGACTAATTGACATGATTTATTTTCCCAAATCTTAAAAATTTAATTTTCTAATTCTTATTCTGTAGTTAACATAATGAAAATATCATATTTGAGTCTATAACAAATTTATTTATATTTTTAATAAAAATAGTTATCTAAATTTTAATTTTTAAGTAAAATAAAATTAATTGTTTTTGTGTGAAAACCTACATAGGAAAAACCAAAACAATTTATTATTGTCTAAAAAGTATCACTACCTATTTTCTATTTAATTTTCCCTTTAAAATTTGTGTTTAATTTTATATATCTCGTAAAATAAATCTGTCTTTTAATCCAATTTTTACTTTTTAATTTCCTCGTCAATGAATTCTAATATTTTTAATTTTGATGCCACTTCTGAGGGTACTTGATCTCCATATATTTCATTAATATTAGAATAGATTTATTAAGATTTTTCTATATACTGTCTCGAGAGATAAATGCTTGACAATACTTAATTTTCAAATTATTTTATGATATTATGCAATGTCTAAATATTTTGTGAATGAAATAGATTTTACAATTTTATTTTTTCTTCTTAAATTGATTCTATTTGCAGTAATGAAAAATATTCCATAATTTTTTGCTCAATCTGCATGTATTATTTTTGAATATCATTAAATTGGAAAATACGATCCTATTGGTATTTAAAATCTTCGATGATATCTTCCATGTTATCTATAAAATACCTGAAGTCAGGAATTTTTCTTAATTGTTATAAGTACTGCATTTGTGACTTTCCATAAGCGCATTAAATTTATGTTGAGATGTTCATTACGATTAAAACTATTATAATCTCAAACAATATTTAGAAAATCTTGATACATCTTGAAGTATTTTGTATTGGTTTTATACTTTTATTGAATTAATTAGTACTTAATTATTGTTAGATACATGGGCATGCATTTTTAGTACACCTTTAATTGTTATATTAAAATGGATTCATTTTTTGTTTTAAATAAAATATATTTAATTTAATCATAATATGTAATTGAAAATAGCTCACTAATAAAATAAATATTTAAATCTTTTGAACTTTTATTAAAATCAGAGATCTAATTATAATGTTGAAAAAATTAATTAAAAAACTATAACATTATTAATAATAGACCCATAATTTGCTTAACATATTAAATAATTAATTTAAATTTTCTACAAAATAAGAAAATTTATGGAAATTTAGAAGAATAATAAAAAGTAACTAATCAAATTAATAATTCATATATTTTAGCAAATAAATAATTATATTCAAATATGAATAATTTTGTTTAAAAATTTTCAAGGAAAGTTTTTCATAAAATAAAGCTATACACTCAAATTTTTAAAGCATTACTAGTTATTATGTATTAATTTATTAATACAACTTTAGAGTCATTAGTTAATAAACAAAATATTGTCTTTTGATAGGCAAATGTAAATAACAAAATTAATATAAAAATAAAATCTATAAGAAAAGAATAAATAAAAAATAATATATCGTAATATATTCCCTTAATTAAATGTAATCAAAGTAACATCCATATCCCTACTGATGTTTTTAAATAAATTTAAAACAATTATTTCAATTATACTTCATGGTTTGAGATTATGTAAACTGATTTTAAATACTGTCTCATGCATAATCATTCATATATCTTCCAATAATTTCAATCTTTAATGTTTTTTTTCTTTTCCATTTTTTTAATTTTAAATTATTTCTCAATATTAATTGTAGCTTTTGAAATCATAAATTATAAAATCATTGAAAAGTGTATCTCATCATAAGGGCTTTATTTACTCAATTGATCTCAGTTATTTTATTTTATTATTTTAATTTTAATGATAATAATTTTATACAGATTAAACATCCTTATTCTGAAGTTTGTTAGTAATCGACGAAAATACATTATATTTTATATTTATGGTTATTTATAAAATTTATTTTTAAAAATGCAACACTGACAATTGCTAAGTTCAATTCAGTTAAAAATTATTTCTTAATCATCAATATATTCTATAATTGGCATAAATTTATTAAATCTTCAAAAACATTTAAATAACATAAAATCCTTATATTACAATAGCATTTAACAAAAAAATATTTAATTGTAATAATTATTGAAATTTGAGAGATAAAAAATTTTTAAAATAATTAATATATGGGTGCTAAAACTATGATATATTTTTTAATATTTTCATTTATATTTTACTTCATCCGCTTTCAATGTCTAAGGTTTTCTATCAATCCTCTCCATGAATTTATTGATTTCCTTCAATAATTCAATCTTATTGTCTAAGTTTTAACTCTGGATTTCGTTATTAATGAACTCTTACATTTTAATTTTTGATGTCACTTCTTAGGAATCCATATCGCCATAGATTGATTAGATTTATTGGTTTACTTATTAAATTTTTCTAATGTTTGCTTTTGTCTAAGTTATGTTGGAAGATAAATAGTCTTCAAATTATTTTGAAATTTTTATTAAACCATTTAAATTATGAAAATTCAATGCTTCTTAGAGTTATTCAATGTTTGCTTATGCTGTACCGTTATTGATTTAAGTTTATAGTTTTTAAATATAAGATTCGAGTTCCTTATATTAATTTTGAATTTCATTGAATGAAAAAATGTGATTTTAAATATTTTTAGTTTGCTAAATTTTGATATTTAATTCATTTATTTACTTATTTTTAATTAAAATTTACGATTCTGCTTAGTTAATATTTGTGCTCAAATCAGAAAATGTTTGTTACACTATTTTCAAATTTAAGATTTTTTTGTTATAGCAATTGCAGCATAGAAATTGAACAATTTTTTGGCTATATTTTAATCTTTCTAGAAAATCATTTAAATTATTAAAAAAATGAGGTGCTAATTCGTATTCTGAATAAATAAAATATTGTGAGCATTTGTTATTACAAGAACTGCAGATATACTATAATTCGTTGAGGTATTGAAATTTTGACATTAATTGATGATAAATAAATTCCTACAAGTAAAACTTAATTTATGTTGTGAAATGATCAATAAAATAAATATTTATATAAATAGTTGTATAACTTCTTGTTCTGATAAAGAAATTTTCCAGTAATTCATTTTAATAGAATTCTTTTATTCTTAAATCACAAATATTTAAGTGATAATACCAGAATTTATTGCGTAATTCTTATTAATTTAGTAGTTTAATTTTTATAAAGATTATTATAAAGTTGTTAAAATAATTTTTCTCTTCGTAAAAAATATTGAAATGGAAATTTAAGTCTTTGTAATCCATAAATTGATTTAAATAATTTTGCAATAACAAATTATTTACATATCGATACTTAAACACATTATCTTAGCTTTTTAATGTTAAAATATATCAATAAAATAATATTTATTTTTTCTATAATGATGATTTGATTAAATTCTATATAATTTTTTCTTTATTCAAAAAATTAACAATTAATTATTACAATTCTAAACTAATTCGTTATAATATTTTAATAATGAATATATTTGAATATAATTTTTTATAGTTGTATTTTAATAACGAGATTAGAAGAATCATTTTAAAATACAATATTTATATTTTAATTAAGTGTAAGTATGAAAGAATTCAGAATTTGATCGGAAATCATTTATCCTCAAAATTTTGAATTTTTTCTTTATATAATTAAATGCAATTTACTTTTAAATAATGGTAATAAATTGTAAATATATAAATTAATCTCCTTAAAATTGATCTTCAAAAGTGAATGATTATAAATATATCAGAATTATTATAATTAATTAACCTTTAAACTAGATTAATTTTAGAACATTTTAGCAAGCGTAAAATTATATCTTAAATTTAAAATTTTAAATATTAACATGAATATCACCTCCAAAAGAAATTTAATTAATTAATTTATATATTATTATAAAGCTTTAAATTTATTAATAATATAAAATTAACAGTTATTGGTAAAACCTACTTGAGGGAAAAACCCCAACAACCATAAAAATCATTAAATAGTTAAACTATCTACTTGCTATGTCTAAGGTTACTTTTCCTATTTAACTTTCATTTGTTAGATCTCCCATAACAGCTCTCTCTTCTTTTCTAAATTTTAATTTCTAATTTCCTCATCAGTGCAATTTTGGATTTTTAACTTTGATATCGTTTGTAATGAATCTTCCTCTCCATAAATTTATTAAAGGTGTGACCTCATTTATTCAATTTCCCCCACATTATCTATAGTATGATTTATGTTTGATCCAATTAATTTTCAAATTATTTTAATATTCATAGATATCCATCGAGATTCTTCTAATTGAGGTTCTCCAATAATTTTTAACTCTCTGTTTAGATAGTGTCATTTTCTAGCAAATGCTTAAATTTGCTAATTTATGTCTCTAAATACTTGTATTGTTTATGAATATCGTGAAATTAGAACATGCAATTCTATTACTATTTTGCTGATTCTATGAAAGAGGTTATTTCATTTATTTAATTTATTTATTCAGCGTTTTCTTATCTTATTTATTTACTGTTTCTGAAACTATCGGGAGGTATAGTAATTTCTTGTTGTAGCAATAGACACAATAAAGTTATAAGTAAGTCCATTAAGATTTAAATAGATCAGTAACATTTTATATAGTTTTATAATGGACTGCTTCTATTGTTAAATTAGTAAATACATAATATTTTTAGCAATGTTTTTTCATATATAGCAAAAATACTGATGGTTATATTCGTATTAAAATATTGCCATTTTTTTGTTTATAAATTAAAATATAATTAAAATAATAGTAATTTATATTAATAGTTGACCAAAGAAATGAATATCCAAAAATTTATTCTTATATTAAGTTAATTATGATGATTCTAATTATTAGATTTAGGAAATAATTTATAAAAAGAAATTAGCATTTCTTTTATAGCCTAGATTAGCGTTAATTTTGTTAATAAAATGGTTTGATGTTTATTAAATAAAAGATATTACAAATTTATTTTGTAATTTATATTTTTAAAAGAAACTTGTTTATGAATAACTAATTCATTTTAATACTATCTCATTCCATAACATGAAGTAAATACAATATTATAAAAGTGACTTCCTGTTTTATGTAATTTATTTTTTAATTTAAAAAAAAATTCAATTTAAATTTATATTATTCTTTGATCAATGCTGGGCAAAATATTAAATTTATGAACTCTACTCTAATTCTAAGATATTCATACCATGTGTTGTTAATTTAAAAAAAATTATATAGTCATTAATAATTATTGTTTAAAAATATTCCATATTAATGAAAATATTTTTATTAAAATATTTACTTTTTTCATAATTTAATTCATTCTAAAAGAAATCACAATTTAATTTATATAAATAATTTTCGTAAATTAATTAATAATTAGGAAAACTTAAATTATATGTTGATTAATATCCTATATCAAATTTATATTCAAAATTATCAAATTTAAATTCAAAATAGTGATTAATATTTTTTCTCTATGAATATGGCTAATTTTCAAATTTCATTATAAACTCTGATATCTTCCCTTAAATTTGTATTTTGTTCTCCAAATTTTAATTTATTATTTCATTTTATATGAATGTATCCATTTATTTTTAGATATTACATTTTAATTCAATATGTCAATAGAAATTGTGTACATTAACTATTTCATTTATCAAATTTTATTGACATTCTCTTTAGTTTAATAATGTTTTATTCTATGAATTTCTCTAATTCTTTTGATATTTATAATAATCCATTGTTATTATGAGAATGGAAAATTTCTAAAAGATTTTCAGTTTTAGATTCGACAAATCACGATCTATCAAGTTTTAAGGTTTGTAAGTATATAATTCAATCTCGTTGTTTTCAAATTTGATATCTTTCAATGAAAATTTTGAATTTTATTAAGCAGAGATTAAAAATTTTAGTTAATAATTTTAGTTTTTTAAATCTTCAATTTCTATTTTTCCTTTTATTAAAATATAAATTAGATCACAGATGTATTTCAATCATTTCACTATTATTGTTATCTTCTAACAAAAATAATATATCTTTCTTTATTATTTTCAAAGATCATCTATCTGATAATTTTTGAAAAAATTGTTTAAAAAATTATTGCAATCAACAAATTTTTATTTTATATTAAATTTGATTTAGAGTCATTTGAAATTTTAAAACCCAACTCCAATTTGTTTTTTTCTTCAAAGAAGCCCTTATTGTATAAAAATTAATATTTTCTTTTGAGAATTAAAGATGCTATAGCCTAAATGAGATTCAAAGGTTTAGTAGTTGGATTTTTTTAAATTTTGAGGCAAATAAAAGGTTTTAAGAGAAAATTTGCTTAATGGTGGATTATACATAAAAATCGTAGGTAAACATTTGAATTTAAAATTTTATATAAATGAAAAATTATAAGAATAGTAGTATTATCTTTTTAAGCTTTAATTCATACAAATTATTGATTTGACAAAGCTACCAAATAGAAGTAAATAACTTTTCTTCTTATAATTATTTTTTGTTGAAAAGACATTTTCTTAGTTAGATTTAATTGAGTCTATTAAATTATCACTTATTATTACTAAAAAACTCATTTAAATATATTTTGGAGAGAGTTTTCTCAAAGAATTTAAGAAAGTTATTTATCAATTGATTAATTGAATTAAATTTTGAAAATAATATGAGTTATATAATACTGTTGTATAAATTTTATATGCCCGGCAATTAAGTCCAGACTATTTAAGTTCTACACACCCACTTATTCAAATTATTCCTTTATTAAAATATGTTTCCGAAACAATAAGCATATTTAATATTTCTTTGGTATAGCAATCATTATTATAGAAAAATAGATAACTTAAATCTTTATAAAATTTGTTTTTAACATCTTCAAATGTTTTATATAAGTCTGGATAAATTTATAAGTGAGTGAAAACATGATAAAATTTGCAATATCTTTTACAATAATTACAAATATACTTTGATTTATTACAATCATGTTAAAATGTCATTTTTATAATTATAAAATATTATTATAATTCGAGATGTGATATTTAATTAATTTTATCAATTTATATTTGCACAATTTTTCAAATAGTTTTATATAATGTAAAATTTTATTTCTAAATTAAAAAAAGACAATTTTAGAATAACTAGAAATCATGATATATTTAATTATATAATAAATTATCCTTGATTAAAAGTCATAATGCATTTTGAGGAGTAATTTTAATAATATTAATTTTATTTAAATATATTTTTGAAAGCTAAAATTTTTTTTTAAAAAATATTTTTCTAATTGATTAAAAATAAATCTCCATCAAGTCAAAAATAATTAAAGAATTAATTGTTAATTTATAGAAAAAATAATAAACAATGATTTATTGTATGATACCTCTTGTTTACATTAATATAAATAAATCAACACTCTTACTCTAATGCTCTATCCTTTTCTTTTATAAAAATAAATAAATATTTAAAAGTAATGTAAGTTATTGCTTAAATTTTGCTTAAATTATAATTATTTTTTAAAGTTTTACATTTAATTTTTCTTTTTTCATAATGAGCACATTATTTTGCATTAGGTGCAAGTAAAGATTCAAGACTCTACGATGCTTAATAAAATATGAAGATAGTAGAATTAATGACGAGGCCTACTTATATGGGCCATCTTATGTTAATTTTCCTACATATGAATGTATTTGTGAAGATTGTTACCAATCTTATATTTTAAATTTAGAATTTGTGCAGACTAGAATTCAAAACATTAATGAAACTATAGAGTTATAGTCATATAATTAAATTCAAGATTTGTAAAATAAAATTGTCAAATTGGAGTTGATCATAAATGAATAGTAAAATTCTAAATTACAAAAAGATTAAGAATATCAAATTTCATTTATAAACATAGATTGACAAGTTTAGCAATAATGGAGATAAATCGAGGAATTTGTAACTCACAAAATTACCTAAGTTAATGTTTTGAGTTTAGAACTCTAAACTTAAAGTTTTGTTTAATAACTTGATTCAAAATGCAAACAGCTTATTGAAAATGAAATTTAAAATTATTTTGAGAATATTTTAATTTTATTAAGAGAAAATATTGATAAATGCCTAGAAGATAAGTAAGCTATAAATTTAGTGCAGCAATAGTTTTTTGAGAATAATTAAAATTTAATAAATTCTGGTTGCTTAGTAAAGGAAATTTTTGAGAAATCCTTTGAAGATAATACTAAAATTAAAGATTTAGAAAGAAAGCAGTTAGTATATGAGGAGGGACTAAATTTACAGATATCTTTGAGAGACCCATAATCTTTAATTACGCAGTGACTAATTAGATAATTAATTAATTTATCATTTATAAATTCTTATCAATCTAAAATTAAATCAGAATTAAGTATATTTTAATTGAATATTAATAAATAAGCACTTCTTAAATATGCTTTCATTAAATAATGCTTTTATTATATTTAAATTTTGAATCAAAATATAAATAAATTAATGAATATTTTTAAAAATTTAAAAAGCTAAAATATAAAGATGTATGCAATTATTTTTGTATATATTTCTTAGAAACATACCCAAAATTCTAAATAGATTATTAGAATAAAAATAGTAATTAAGAACAATTAAGAAATTTAATTAGAAATACATAAGATAAAAACAATCGAAATTTAAATTTAATTTCTTAATTTAGAATTAAAATTAAAATGCTCATCTTTATATCATTAGAAATTAGAGTAAATAATTTCGCATTCCCTTTGAACTTCTTTGATAATTTCTTGATAGGAACTCTAAGAATTAAAAGCCTATGAATCAGTGTGATTTATTTCGAATATCTGAATATTCTAGTCAAATTAGTTGGCTTTATTTTGAAGAATATCCATGATTTGCTTTGCATCTTATTTAAAAATTAAAGTTGTCCGTTTCTAAATCTCACTTGATACTTTCTAATTGTATCTGAGCTGTCAACTAAATTTTCTAGATATAATTGCTAAGTTTTTGAGAATTCTTGCACTTTATTAAGTAGTTTATTCAATTAATCCCATTATTGATTGAGTTAATCTTTAGCCTCGAATAAATTGCAATGAAATGAGTTCTGATAAGCTTCAAGCTTTTTCTGAAAAATTTCAAACTCCTCCACATAACTTTGTTGAGTATTGAAGTAGCATTATTCACAAATGAATTTAATGGATTTTCTAAGTTTTTTAAATTGCTCAATAATATCAACTTGCTGCTATAGAGTTAGAAATTCTTTGGTAGATACTAAGTTAAGAGTTTCGATGGTACTTACTGAAAATTTTGTTGAATTGAATTTAATAAAAACCCTTAAAGTTTAAAAGAATTAGTTGCAGTTTTCGCAGTGAGTGTAAAGCATTTTTTTATATAATATATTTGATTAATTATTATTGATTATAATTT
Source organism: Oxytricha trifallax (assembly GCA_000711775.1). NCBI lineage: Eukaryota > Ciliophora > Spirotrichea > Sporadotrichida > Oxytrichidae > Oxytricha > Oxytricha trifallax. The sequence continues at coordinate 1,562 of ARYC01005215.1, read as the reverse complement.
TTTTGTGGATGCCCCCCACATACCTGGAATTTTTTTAAATTCCAGATTTGGGAGAGGTTCCAGATCTGGAAAATAAATTCCAGAATTAAATCTGGAACCAAAAAATTTCTTATTTATTCCAGATTTAGATCTGGAATATTATTCTCAGATCTGGAATCTCATTCAAATAAATTAGATTTTTTTTCTAATTAATTAATGAATATTTGTTAATAGAATTTAGAAATTTTAATTTTTCTAATTTATAAATATTTCAATGCAATAACTCTTAATATACAACTACTTTAAAAAAAAAATATAAAATTTTAGATGAAATATATATAATTGACTTTTAAGAGAAATCAAAATTTTACATGTTTTAATAGACGCCAATTTAAAAATCAAATAAACTATAGCAAATAATACTTAAATTTATTTCTTAGTTTTTCTTTAAAATTTAATGTGAAATTTATTTTAGAAATCTTTTAGATATAACTGTGATTTATTAAGAGAATTATATAAGACCCCATTTTATCAAATATTATTATAATTTGAATGGTAAATAATATAGAAAATACAAATTTATTATTTATTAATTATATATTTTAGCTATCTTCCAAACTTGAACTTTTCGTTGTAATAAGTAATAATTTTACCTCCTATTAATTGCTTTGTAATGTATTGTAATTATTTAATATTTAATCTTTAAAATTTGCAATAGTTTAGATAATAATTATTTGACTTCATTCATTTTTTATGAAAATTTCCAATATAAACAATCTCATATTTTTAAATATAGATTTGGAGAATTATTTCAATAACAATGGCAATGTTATAATAAAAATTAAAAGATTTAAAAAATTGTTAATAACCCTTTATTTCGTTGAATAATGTCTTAAATTTATTATTTTAGTTACTTTATCATATGGATCCTTATACTTGTATTAATCTTGCATCAGTGTGTCAAGTCCAGATTAAAATAATATCATAAATAATTAATTGTATTGTATAATATTTGACTATATTTAATATTAAGTTAATTAGATTTTTAATTAAACAGTTTAAAAATGGTTTTACTCTTTTAAATTTCCAAAGAATAATTTTTTAAAAAATTTAAGTTGTTTGTACTTATCCAAAGATAGTCCATGTATGGTCGATATTGTCATAATTTTCTTCATTAAAATATTCAATTATTAAAAATGATTTATTCTTTGGGGGTTGGAATTTTCCATACAAGAGCGAAGTTTCCTGTCAAGTAAATTTAAATAAAATAAATAATGTTAATTAAATTAAAAATTTTTGAATTACACTTTTTTTACCTCATTAAACGTCTATAGGATAAGTTTAACATCTAATAAAAGTTAAAAATGATAAATTGCAATTATATCTTATATCATTATTTTAGACATAGTAGGATATTTTATATTTTAATACTTACTAAAAATTTTGAAAAATATATAGACAACAATAAGATATAAAGTTAAGAAATTGTTGATACGAAGTAAATCTTGAAAAACTTCTTGAGTGGTAGAATAAATTGATTGAATCATAAGTTTATTAAAATCATAAAAGGTGTTTAAATTTGT